>CAJDYZ010009056.1:39479-54147 GCA_903986555.1 Heterotrigona itama
TAGTGTTATAACTTCACACTCGGCGATAATTCATCACAAAGTTCAGCAACGACAAGGGACGAAACGTTTTGCCAAGTGGCACTCAACCACGTTCCCTTGCTTCGCACGTAGCGGCGAGAAGATGTCGCGTATAATTAACGCGATTCGTATCGCGTTTATTGGATGGCAGATGTAAGAATACTCGGCGACATTCGTGCCGGTTGGCTGTCCGCCAAATCGAGATATACGGGCGCGACCGTGGCCACGGAAACGAGGGAAACAGTCGCGCGGACAAAGCGCTCGCGGACGGGCAACGAGGTGAAAGATGCATTGCGATTTCAGCCTCGTTTCACCGCGGCCTAGCCAGCTGACGCTCTTTAATTCCACCGTCTATTCCCACATATGATCGTAGAAGCTTCTGCTTCTCTCTCACTCTTGCCTCAAGACGCCTTTTCACGCCGTTTTACAGCCGCACCGAAGCGGACTGGAACTCTATCGATTGTTCTCTCATTTCCAAAAACAATTGTCTATACTAGGTATGTATTGTGACAGCGATATACCGAATAGCAGCGAATGCTACAGTGAGAAAAATCGATCGATTTGTTATACAAGCGAGCAGACGATCGGACTCGACGATTAGATTATTTGCAACTGAACGGCAAATTGATCCTGCTCGAACACGACACGTGTACTGATACTGGTACTGGTGTCGCATTTAAATCAGTTGCATATTATCGAAGCAAATAAAAGAAAACCCAAATTCCAAGTACAACTACTACTCTGTCCCACCCTCTAGATCGAATCTTCGATCTAGCAATTTCGCTGAACTAACCTGGCTCCGAGTACACAGGATGGCTAAACTTGTCGGCCACCTGCTGCAAGAAGATCCCGCTGGATCCGTGCACTCCGTGGGACAGCAGCTGCACCAGCGTCCCGACAAACATCACCACCCATCCCCAGCCTCCTTCCGGGTAGTAATGTTGCTTCAACGTATGCAGTTGCTTTAAATCAGCCAGCAACTGCTTGGAATTGTGCGCGTGGCCGGCGGCAGGCGATTGCTCGTTTCCACTGCACGCCACGCCGCTATCGTGCACGGACAATCGTGGCAAGGACCTGCTCCGATACAGCAACGACGCAACTGGCGTCTCGTGTTTCGTCTCTCTTCCGTTCCGACTCTCCTTCGCGGTGTTCTCCTCGTTGTACAGTTGCACCTCGCACTCCAACAGTCCCGAGTATTTACGCGGAGAGGACTTCTCGTACGAGGAATGCGGCTCGCCGCAGTTCGGGCACTTGCTTCGACCGGATTGGTTCTTCTTCGCTTGTTGACGAACTGGCGTCACGTCGTTGGAGGATCGAGGTTCGTTGACGCGAGGGCTCTCCTGGCTGGTGGACGATCGAGTTATCCTCCTCTCGACGTCCTCGCGTCCTTTTATCGCCGAGTCTGTCGCCCTGTCTATCGGAGAATCGGACAGTTTACGAGATGCTTCTGCTCGAGAGCTTGCCAAACCCTCGATCCCATCTGCCGTCGTCGACGTATCAACGATCAAATCCCCGTGATTACGTGGTCTACGCTGCGGTGAAAGTTCGCGTGGATCTTTCTTACCGGCGTTCTCTCGCGATCCACGCTGCTTGCTCGAACCTACCAATTTATAGATGACCCTGGCGGAGATCGACGCCTGACTGTTCTCCGGCTTCTTCCTCGACTCCGCGCTACTCTGTTTCTTAATCTGTGTCGAATTGTCGGTCCCGAGGTCTGTTACGTTCGCCCGTTTTCGCTCACAATCGGCCGAGAACTTCTCCTGCCAAGTCAAATCTTTCGGCTCCTTCATCTCCGCGTTGAAACTTTGCTCCGTTTTGTCAGTTCCGAGCTCCGCGGTTCTCCAACTTTTGCCCGCTTCATCTCGAACGAGAGGCAATCTGCTCCTCTCCGGACATTCGTGGACCATTGAGCTTCGTCCTTGAGTTTCGTCGGATCCGTCATTCTTACTCGCGACCTTGCATTCCCTCTCGACGTCGTTGGCTATTTTTTCGCTCGAATTTTGTTTCGAGGCGAGAGAATCGCGAGGGATCGGTGACTTGTTGTTGGTGGCTGTCGTTGGATCGCCGCCGATTTCCAGATCGACGCGAGAGGCAGCCATTGTCAGCCTCTGGCGTTCTCAAGCCTCTTCCCATTCGCGTCTTCGTCGTCTTCGCCGTTTTCGTCGCCGATTCTCCGTCTCGTCTGCCTCTTCCATTTCCCCTCCGCCAAAGGATCTCCGATTCTTTACTCGCTGAGAGAGGATTCTACCAAAGAGAGAGAGAGAGAGAAAGATAACGACTGGATCAAGTCGTGACGATCGAACTGCCCGCTCGAGTCATCCAGTCATCGAAGATCCTGCAACCGGTACCTCGAAAATCAAAGTATCCGGTCCCTACGAAGACGCACATTTTACATCGTTCACTTTCGTCTACTTTACGAGACGACGTTCTGCCGTCAATTTTCTTTCTCTCGTTCTTAGATTCGAAGGACTTGCAAACGTCGCGCTCGTTCTGACGTTTACGACACGAGAGGATATCATCGTATATACATACTTGACGCAGTCGCGCAGTTACACACAATTCTGTTGTCTGTTTCACTATCGTGAAAGATAGTATATACTCGCTCGCTAGAGTTTTATTTTTCAGCCTGAGTGGCTGAGATTCGACCGCATTTAGATGGCAACGTGATACCGATACCTGGCCGAATCTGAAGTTCGCGTCGAGGATACGGACGATGGAAGGAACCGAGCGCGTCACGCTCAGCAGGCAAACTGGCCGGAGAACCGCGCGTCGGCCAAGAATCGTGCGGCTGTCCGCGCGGCCACGCTCGACAGCTGCGCTTCTGGAGCCAAAGCCGGAGGAATCCCTCTCTCTTTTTCTAAACCCCCTCCCCCGCCCTCCGTTGTTCCAGCGGAACTTTGCCGTTGTTCGCGGAATGTGCGTGCGTGCGGATTCAGGTTCAGGACGTTGTCTCCGATGGCAAAAGCGGAGCAATTGCGCGCGAGAGATGCCACTTTCCACCAGGAAATGCGGCCCGTTGCATAAGTGACGTTTGTCCGTTTATTGCTCGAAACGGTGGTAGGAGATGTAATTGTTTCGGCGCAAGGTATTCGAGAGAGGTTTAAAGAATGTGAGAGCGATACTTGAGGTAATTGTTCGTTCGTATTGGTAATTGAGTAGCTTTCTCGTGAAAAAAAAAAAAAAAAAAAAACACTGTGGATCTGCTACGAATAGTCGCTACTGATCGAAGCTTGTATATTTTAATAATATTTAATGTAATTTAATTTCTAGCAATATCTTACGTGAAATAAATAGATAGAATTAAATCAACTAAATAGTTGAATTATTACAGTAATTTTAATTATCACGATATTATAGTATTGTAATACTTTTGTTTATTTAGTAAATATAAAAAGAATAACATCTTCTAAAAGTTTTAAAAGCGATAATTGTCAATTATACTTATTTATTTTCTGCCCGCTAATTTACCCTGCAAAAAATCTCATAGCGGTTGGTTTGATAGAAAGACCGGTCGTCACGATAAGCGGGGAAAAAGTTCGTGAAGGAAGGGTGTTTAAAGTTATAGCCAAGGCATAGATAAGATAGTGTTGCAGGAAAGTTTGTTGTTCGAGTCGATACATTCCACCCACGTAGCTCTACGATTAAGATATATCTCGTTAGTCGATATATATATATATATATATATTTTCCTGCGATATAGTTCTAGATTACGAGCGTGTTTCGGACACTTTATGTGTTCCAAATATGTGCAGCTTTATTGTAACTTAATTTTGACGACGGAGAAAGAGAGTTTTAATTTTTATTGTTCTATTCTCAGTTTTTCTTTTTTTTCGATAAAACAAAGGAAACTTAATATCCTGGTAAAGATCAACTTCCCTTTGAAAGGACTAATTTAACTAAGAATGTAATTAAGAAATTTCCTGGAGGAAAATTATAGGATATTCACGTCTCTGAATTTTCGTCGAAATTTACACTTCGTGTAAAGTGTCCAAAAAAGAATAATTCGCTTTAATTGATTGAAACGAATCTACGTAAATACTCTGTGAATTGCAGTACGTTGGTACTAATATTTCTTATAATTAACGCAACATTTTCTGAAGAAACTCGACTGGAGTGTTCGAACGAGCAATGGTCTCAACATACTTGCCTAATATTCCTGGCAGTTTCTATAATTTTCCACGTTCCTCGCAATAGCTCTGGCTATGATCTAAAACGAAACACCAGCCACGCAGTCAAGCACGCGAAAGGCGTCTCGAGTTTAATCGTCGCGTTTCATCCGACGTGGAACTCTCCGCCCTTTTCGGCATCGCGGAATTATACTCGTCGAGTTCTCGTCGGTGTATCGTGAGTAATTTCTCGTCAAAGAGGGAATAAAAAAAGACGAGATCACCGCCGATGATCCTAACTTTTTTTCATTTCGCCATACGCTTTCACCCCTTTACACCTTGCGAGGGGAAATCTCGCAGTTGTCCGTCTTTACTCACGTCTTTACCACGTATCATCAGCGAGTATCAAACGAGCTGCCTTTCGTAAATTCAGTATTCTCTCTGTGTGGATGAAGAGTTAATAAGCGCCGTATTAATTTTACTCGCTGCTTAACCTGTAATTTCAACGTTACCTCATTCTCTGAGACATTAGAGTCTGTGAAGTAACAATAGAGGTGACGATCGATGAACGATAAAACTCGATGCCTGCGGACATATTTCCTGCATGTAATTAATTCTATTTGTTACGTGATTCAGATCGTCATGGCCGAGAGGTATCTAGAATTATAAATATATGTCGATGTAATATCAGAGTGAAGGTTAGGCAGGGCCGAATTGTTCGATTAATGTTGAGCGATATCGTCGCGCTGGGTCGTGAAAAGAACCGGCTGCTGGCTATTACACGTCAAGATGACGTGTTCGGCAGGCTCATAATGCCTGGCAAGAAATCGTTCCAGATCTTTGTTATGGGTTTTAGATCGTCGCGTTAGCGATGAAACGGTATGGTCTGTTTGCGTCACGCTCTGTTATTCGCGGCTTTTCAGCCATTTTTCTTGCTTTAATAAAAACGGAAATTTAATAAAAACCGAAGGTTGTTGTTTGACAAATATTAAACTATGTACGTGCGTAGTTGAAACAGTCAAGTTTGTCTGCTCAAATCACTCAGAGCATGTCTGATGTCAGAAATGAAGTATATGAAGTTTAAATATTCTTTTAGTTAGCTAGTCCAAAGTTTCTTTTATCGTCAGGTCTCTTCAGTGTTTCTTGACGGTTTTCTAAAAAATTTTTAAGCAGACAGGCTTAACTACACACGACTCAGAGCGTGTGTGATACTACAGCGCGCCTGAAGTTAAATATTCTTTTACACTAGTCCACAGTTTCTTTTATCGTCAGGTCTCTTCAGTGTCTCTTGACAGTTTTTTAAAAAATTTTTAAGCAGCAGACTTAACTGTCTCAACTACACACACGACTTAGAGCGTGTGTGATACTACAGCGCGCATGAAGTTTAAATATTCTTTTACGCTAGTCCAAAGTTTCTTTTATCGTCAGATCTCTTCAGTGTCTCTTGACAGTTTTTTAAAAAATTTTTAAGCAGACAGACTTAACTGTCTCAACTACACACACGACTCAGAGCGTGTGTGATACTACAGTGCGCATAAAGTTTAAATATTCTTTTATGTTAGTCCAAAGTTTCTTTTATCGTTAGGTCTCTTCAGTGTCTCTTGACAGTTTAAAAAAAATTTTTAAACAGACCGCCAAATTTTGTAAAGTACGGCTCGCTCTGTATCGACTGCTTTCTTTGGACCTTGCACGGTTTAAACGTAGAGTGCGCTATGATGTTCGCTCTGCCCTAGTCGGTAATTCAGGTTAAATGTCGTAAAAATTCCCTAGATCTTTGACGACGTTGAAAGATGTCACTGCACGACGCGCTAGTCGTAAACGCGGTGCGATAATATGAACGTTACCGCCGGCTATGAAACTTTGTACGAATACTCAGCACTTATTTTGAGAAATAACAAACAGCCTTTGCATTCGCCGTGTCGTAATGTTATACGGGCCACTAATGTACTTTATTGGCAGAGAAAAAAGTGTTTCTCCCCATTGTTGACAGGAACTCGGGAGAGTAAAGTTTTAAATCAAGGCAACAACGTTTAAATTTCTTTAAATCCAAGTACGGAAATCTTACGCTCACGATTTCGTTTGAAAACATTTCGTGCTTTCAAGTGGATCGACAAAAATTTTGGAGGAACTTCTTTTGTAAGAAACATCTTCGTACGGCTGATTGGATGGGAACAGTCGTCACATTTTGACAAATGTACCGAATGATGCTACGGTATTGGCGCTAATAAGAGCGATCCAGCTTGAGAACTGTGACAAATGCCTTGCACAACTGCCACCAGAAGTTTCTCCCATAAAAACTGTTGTTTCACATGTTGCCTTTAAGGGCAGTTGGAAAGAATAGCGTAAGAAATCGATGGGAAGACAAATCGATACGGAAATACCGAATAAACAGAATGGCGAGGAACGAAGCGGTAAAAGCTTCTATTATTAGCTTGAAAACTGGGTTATCCGACATAAACATCTGGAAATTAAAAGTTTCAGAAATTTTGAAAGAAACTCGTACATTTGAGTATTCGGAACTATCGATAGTTTTCGAATTATTTTCAGTTGTTTTTCATTTTCAGTAATTCAGTGTAGCAAAAGTTGGAAAATTTTAAAAATTTCGTACAGTAAATAGGATGTATCTCTCTCTCTCTCTTTCGTGTTTTCCGGTTGTATCGTAACTCTAACTAGAAGGCAAGGACAATCGTGTAGACTTTGCCAATTAAAAGACAGTTTCGATAGGAAGCTGCATTCGCAACTTGATGGAACTTCGCCGCTCGATTGCACAACCATCCAACGGAACCATCTGCTTCTCGTAAATTTTCAACAAGATTATTTAATGGAACCTAAACTTCCGCAAAGGGGAAGTCTTCCTTTCATGTTCCCCCCATCAAACGCGCCGTCGCTGTAAAATAGATCACGGCAGGCTTCTAATTAAACATTTGTTGCGTGCGGTCGCGCGTCACAACGATACTAATGGTCCAATAAAAAGGGATTTATGAAAATTGCTATTATCTTTTGCGCCTCGTGCAAAAACTATAACGAACGCTATGCGTTCAAAAGCGTGAGTTACCGTAAAGTTCATCGGAAAATACAGGCTCCGTGGTTTCAAAGTGGTTTCACCTGTCTCGTTTTGCACAATTTCGCGTTTCACTTTCCGAATGTGCTGTCATTGGTATAGAATTACAGGTACAATATACAGTTTTAAATATTTATAGTTAGTGATTTTCTTTTAAATGGCAAACAGTTGATCAGGAGTCCATAACTCTTGTAAATGTTATTTCTTACGAAATACAAAAATTCCACGGACCAAGAAAAAACGAAGTTGGCTCAAATTCTCGCGAAATTACACGGCGATAATGTGACTCGCTTGTCTTCTGCCTCGAAACGAGCGTCTGCAACCGCGTCTATATGCAACCGCGTCCAGATCAACCCATTTTCAGCCAAGTGTGCGCCATCGAGCCCGAAATCTCCAGAATTTAGTACGGTCAACTTTGTTACGCTCGCTTCTGAAATGGACGTTTGGGCAAACTCACCGGCAGTATGCAGAGGATGATGATAAAACTTGACGGTGGCTGGTAGCGCGAGAGTGGCCGGGACGGATAGTTGCAAGCCTGGCCCCAGCAAATGTACCAACGTGCCAACGACCGTGACCACCCATCCCCAGCCACCTTCCGGGTAATAATGCCTCGACAGAAATCGCCTGGCTTGAACCTGAGGGCTGCCATTCCGCGGCTGACAATTCCTCCCCTCTCGCTGGCCCGTTGCTCTCTGCAACACCTTCCTCTCCAACACCTTCTCCGAACGATGATCGTTCTCGCTCGGTTCGAGTTTCGCGCGCGGGTCCAGAAGCGGCCAGGATCGTGCCCGCGATATCGACATCACGCGCACGCTTCTGTTCACCTTCGGGCAGACTACGTGCCCGTGTCGTGCACGCTCGCTCCTCTCGCTCCCCTCGCAACCCTTGCCGTGTGCATTCGCGCTGACTCGCGGCACCACCACCTGCCCGCTTTCGTCACGAGCATCCTGTCGGCCGTCTGGAAGGCAGCGTACGTCCTTGTCGCGCGTCTCTTGTCCTGGGGTGACGAGCGCGAGCTGGATGAGCCGCGAGACGAATTCCTTCGGATGCCTCGAAACCCTCGCACGGAAATCTCTCTGCACCGCTGCTGCCACCGCTACTTCCCTCTGCCGTTGATTTATCTGCGGGGATTTCGACTCTCTGAAACCGCTCCTTCGCTCAGCCTTTTTTTACGACCGACCGTCTCGAGTTCGGTCGAGTACGTTCGCGGGTTCTCTCGAGGTTTTCGCCTGTTGTGAAAAGCGGCCGAGGTGTACGTGTTTATCGCGCGCACGAGACGAGAAATTTCTATTCGCCGTGTACGTGTATTACGAAGCGTTGGTCTCTTCAAGTTATATGTCGGATATGGAGAAATTGCAAAAAAAAAAAAGAGTTTTATAGGAATCGATAAGGAATAACTTTGTCCGCGGAATAAACGTTGGCTTTTTATGGTACCGTCCGTTACCGGACGTTACGTGCCCATTGCATCATCGAGCGCGCCTTGAGAAATTGAAGAAGGATCGACTGGACAGGAATCGACAATCGTTGTATTTGAGAGTATTTTGTAGAGTATTACGATTGCTTGTACGAGTGAACGCGCTCCGCGATCGTCAATTCAGCGGGGCGTTCCATAATTAAATTGACCCACAGCTCCAGAACCAAATTCATTAGCATAAATCATAATAATGGTGGCTCGATTCGATCACGCAGCCGCGAATTTACTACCGGCCGAACGAACAAAACGATCGGCTCGGGCAATTTATGCAATACTCGTGAGGAAACTTCAACAACATTGGGGAAAGTGTTGCACAGCTGAATTAACGGCGGAGGTCTCGAAACGAGGCGTTGCAATTTACTCGTAATTTATTGCGTCGATCTGCGGCGAATCTTTTGTATTGCGTCATCGATCGATCGTAAATACTGGTCGTTTTTCGAGTGCACGCCGGCCTAATGCTCGGCATTTAATAAATTTTCGGGCCCGCCGTGCCGCGCGACGATTTATCATATTTACAATGGGAGAAGTTCGAACAAAAAACGAAAAGCAAGGCGTGCGCGGTGCACGAACGCGCGACGAGCGATGAGGCCGCTCGAAACGAGTTTTCGACCGCCAGATCGAAACCGAATAATTCCCCCCGATGGTGCAATGAATCGATTCGATTCGCGCGCGTAAAAGGTCTCTCGGCCGTAATTGAAATCGTAATTAACGGATCGTTTCTCTTCGTTTGGCAATTCGTACCAACTCGAAATCCGAATTTTCGTCGAATTTGGAAAGTTTGTTTGTTCGATAGTGCAATTCGCAGAAAGACTTGATTTATTCGAACTCGCCGGCGTTTGTTAATTTTCTTTTTTAATCTGTTCGACCGGTCTCTCTCAACTTTAACTTTTTCTCGGATATGAAGTGGAAATCTGTGGAATTGGAAAAGTCGAAATGTGGAAGTTTTGGAATTTCGTTCAAGACGCTCGTGAATGTGAAACGAGATTCAGAGGGACTTCATTTACTCGTCGGATTGGAAATTGCTGCTTTCCCTTCTTCGTGGAACTTGTTGATTAGATGAAAGGATCGCGTTATATAAACACGTAGTCGGGCACACCTCGGACCAGTTGCACTTCCCGAACTTTCAAGTTTATGAACTGGGCGCGCACGTCGAGAGAATATTGAAGCTCGTGTGTCGCGAACTCGCACGCCCACGAGGATCTATACGACCGTGGGAATCTATTACTTGCACACGCGGCTAGCATTCTCCAGCGTGGAAAGTCGTTTAAACTTTATAATTCGATAATACCGTTTGTCTTTCTCAATTCTTCTACAGCAATTTCGAGGAACTTGACGTTCAACGACAATCTGAAAAACACTGCAATCTAAAATTGGGTGAACAAAGGAGAAGTTGATTTCCAAAAAAAAAAAAAAAGATAGATCGAAGGGCACGAAAATTGCCAATTTTTTTCAAAAGCCGAGTAAACACGCGCGCCGATTCAAACATTCAAACTACCGACCGTTATTCTAATCGCGCGCGTTTAAGAGACCACAAAAACTCGACGCGTCACACCGTCATTCTCAAATGATCTCTCCCAAATGAAATGAAAACGATGAACGAGAATTACTTGCTGCTTCCAACTTGTTGTTTGTTTGTACGCTTGCTCGGCGATTCTTTCAGATTGCTATTAAATCGGCCGATCTGAAACTTCGTTCCAATAGGCAGAAATTCGGCCGGCGGTGAGACGCGTTCTCTGGATCGCGACCGGTACGCGGGATGTGTTTTCGTCTCGTAAGTCGAAATGAGGTAGAAAGCGAGACTGGTGGATGTATAAAGCGCAGTGTATCGCGCGGTGCCGACGACTGATGCTACTGCGACGAAAGCCGGCGGCCTCTCTCCCTCTCTCTGTTTCCACTTTTGCCCCTTCTTGTCCCGACTCTGCACGAGCTCACCACCGCCGCCTCCGTCGAGAGCGGACAGGTATCGTTCGCCGGCTTTGCACCTGTGCTCCAGCACTGTCTTCACTCTCTCGGTTTGCCTTTCTGCGAATTTCTCAGAAATCAGTCGCCGCCGTCGGTCAGCATTTTTTCCCCGTTTGCCAGTCGAAAGATAAAAGCGAATCTGCAGTTTAGAACGCTCGTTCTCGGCGGCCTGCAGTCTCTCCTCGGTATTTCAAAAGAGTCCAGTCGCATCGGATAGCCCGCGATAGGATTGCCGGAATAACTTTTTGATATCTCGACGACTGACGTGACAGTCTCGTAAAACCTCGAGGCTTCGAATAGGCTTCGAAGGATGAAAATTTTGCAGATGTCCTGCAATTGCTACGACTGTCACGAGGATTACAATACAGGAAACCTGAGTCGAAACTTTTTTCTGTGTGGTCCAAGAGAAAAGCAATCGTCGCCTGCCGAGTGTTATTCGCAATTGTTACAGCGAAGGCCTGGGATTGTTTAAGGACCCAAGTCTAGGACATGCGTGAATGTGTGAGAGACGATGCATGTCGTGAAGAAATGCAACGAGAGTGAACATCTAAAGAGGTCGAGAGTATTATAGCGAATATTATAGCGTATAACGAGAGTGTTAATATTTTTGTCATCGCCGTATCTATACCTTTTCCCCATAAATTCCAACAAAATTGGGGGCTCAGACGGGGGATTGAACCGAACGGGATTCCTACATAATTGTCATAAATATTCTCGCATTTCATTTCACCGTAGAGGATGAACGATAAATCTCTTCCGTTTCCACATCGGTGTGTGTCTCTCTCTCTCGTTCGAGATTCACGCGAGCGATTCCCAAAGTCACTTTCGTCCGTGCCAGTTTCCCCTCGGCGCATTTTTCCAAACGGCGTGACAGTCTTAAATCGCGCTCATCGTCGCGCGAGAAGAGAAGTCCGTCATCGAGCGGATTTCGCGGGTATAATTAATAGATTGCGAGGTGAACGCACGAGGCGGCCTGATTCCATTTTCCTTTCCCTCTTTGTTTTCAATCGCGCCGCCAGCGGCGGGAATTCGAAAAATATCCCGACACCGTATATTATATCTTTCGCGCAAAAATGAAGAGGACAGTTCGAAACAAAAGCGAGACAAAAGCGACGAGAAAAACGCGAATGAAAAGTATCGAACGTCGTTTGTAATTCGTGGCTCGCGGTCATCGACGAGTTTCGATTCGGAACGGGGACGATCGATTATGTTGACGTTGGCGATTTAGTAAGTTTCGTACGAGACGAAAGTAGGCTGTCTAATGTATTTAGCTTCGTAACGAAAGAAATCGAATCGCAAAAGAAAAAGTCTCTTAATTGGACTTTATAGAATAAGAAAAATAACCAAAAATGACCTTTTTGGGAAAAATCGGGAAAATAAAATTTCTCGGAGGTATGCAAAAATCCGGTTTTGTCCCAAATGCATCACTTTACTAAACGTTTTAGTATGAGATAGAACGGTGAAAAGAAAAGGATCGATGGATTCATGAACGTAAAAACAATCACAAAAATGGAATCGCAAAACATTAAAACTCTTCAAGCCGAAATTTTTAATTCCATCCGTAACACTACAATGTTGACTGTTTTTCGAAGCCTGTAAAATAAGGTGGAATATCGTTCGATTACATATCGAAGCTCTTTTTTCAAAAAAATAGTAGTTTTGGATTTACCCTTACTTTCCCCTATATTCGTAAATTTAACTTTCTAAAACTGGAGGTTAATTGGTTTCTGTTTAAGTATAGCCGCCGAGTTGATTGTTGCAATTGTCAAAGCATTTCATAGATTCAAAATCGAGGACGAAACTTATGAATTGAGGCGGCGGGTACGTGATTTTTGGAATATCGATGTTTATGGTAGCGGCAAATTGGCAGCGGGGAAGACAAGGAACACGGCAGGCAAGAGTGATCGATTGACTTTTTGTATGGTTAACAGCAGTCTATCGACGCGTGTTTCCTTTCGCGCGTGGCAAAGTACACACGTGTGTCGCCTCTATGCACGAGAATCCTAAAACGGCCCGGAAATCAAGCGCAGGTTGCTCGACGCTGAAACGAACCGGAAATTGCGTACAGAATGTTCGAGGAAGGAACGGTGGAATTTTTTCGACAGTTCGACGAGGGTAAGGAAACGGTTTCATCAGAGAACCATTTCGGAGTGTGTTTGTGGATGCATTAGCAGCAATTAAGAAGCAATCTTTCTTTACATGTATGTGTGTATGTGTGTGTTTGTGTGTCGCTGCACATTTGAAACGCAAAATACGAATAGACGAGGTACAAATGTTACGCAATCAAGTGGAGAGTTGCCACGCTGAGATATTTCCAATATACCGATGATCGAGTGTTTAAGTGCGAGGCAATTAATCACGGATTATTAACGATGATTATTAGCTCAAGTCGTTGCGGATTGTCGTTTATCAAGATTTCCCCGTCGCTTCCAAACTGAGAATATGCCTATAAATTTCCCCGACGACATTCCAGGAGCGTCCTGTATAAATTAAACGGAGAAAATTGTATTTCATTCTGCGGATGACCACGCCAGCGCGTATATCAGTCCACTTTTAACGTAGTAGCGATCATTTTTCGGTATAAATGTACGTTCGCGACTGTTAATGCCTCTCGTAAAGATACTCGATCGTTTTAAAGCGGCTGTTCACCTCGTTGCACTGAATCACCGGTGACGAAATCGCACGTGCAGCCGCGGTTCTCTCTCGATTAGGGTAGATCGACGCCGGTTTGGAAATAACTCGCGCGTCCTAGGTGCGAAAAGAAATCCTGGGATAATCGCGACACGAGTTGAACGCTAGAACATAACCGACATCAAGTTAATGATATTCAACTAAAAAGAATGGAATAATTTATTTGTACATTTTACGAGAAGTTACTTAAAATCACTAAAAATACTCTGTTCTACACCTATTAGAGACATTAAAGTAAAAGAAATGCAATAAATGGATTTATTGCTTTTTTTTTTTCATTTGTACATTTTACGAAAAGTTACTTGAATCTAAAATTACGAAGAAAAGAAATCATAAATTGGTCATTTTGACCATTTTGGTAATTCTGGTGTCGGACTCAGCATCCTGCTGAGAACCGAGTAAGTAATTGGTGCACGAGTCCAATTGCAATGCACTTAAAACGGTTCGATCGCGAACGGCAGTTGAATTTATTTACGACGATTATGCAACGCGATTGCGCAATCGTTATGTAAAAATTATCGTTACATTTTCTGGTTAATTTCATTTCAAGTTTAACGTCCGGCAAAAGCCAATACGCCGGTCTTCGACATAACGTACGTATTATTTCAGAGAAACGCTCCAATACGTTTCAACTTTACATCTTTTCATCGAGGGTTAATCGCGTGGTGAAAGCCTCGTAACTCGATCTTCTATCCCTAACATTTCTTAACGTTCGATTTCTAAACTCGAAGTTCTGTCAATCTATTATTAGGCTATGCTCGCTTCCAGTATCTTCGTCGCTTTTCTTTCAAAGTTCTTGTTAATTGCACGAAAGCCACGAAGAAAAGGAACGATAATGAGAATCCTGTTCAATCGAGTATTTAAACATACACGTTGATACTCGAACGATAAACTTGTGAACTATGAAGTTCGTCAAACTTGAACGATGAGGGTGAAGTAGAAGATACCGGGACGGAAGGTAGATCACATTTCGGAGGGAATTCTATTATAAAAGCAAATGAGCTCCGGATTAAGTACTCCGGCGTTAGTGGCGTTGCATTGTCCGCATCCATTTGCGTTTCTTGCGCGTTGCTCGCGGTCGGAATTCGGCGATATCGAGCTCAATTAGGCAGATGAGAAGCTTTTTGTCGGCTACCGGCGAGGAGACCCACTTTTTCGGGATTTCACTGATTGGACTTGGCTCGCGGTGATTGTATTACAATTGGATATTAAACATATTCGTTTGGTATAATGAGATTGAAATATCATCCAAGTGCACGAGGTCTAAAAATATTTCCTCGAGCAATATGATTTCGGTTGTCTCGAGTTAACACGTTCCGTGCCAAGCGATTTTTGCCTTTTGTTGTCGTTCAAGCC
>CAJDYZ010009056.1:60640-76939 GCA_903986555.1 Heterotrigona itama
AATTACGACGCAGTGCGATTGCAATTGTGCAATTAATATTGAAATTGAAGCACACCTAATTAAAATCGGAGCACGTATTTTAATCGCATTTTACGCAATTTCGCTTCGTAGCCAGTCAATTTCAGGAAAATGGTACGTAAATTAGAGACTAAATAAAGAATAGTAAATGTGAGAGTTGTGTGCAACAACTGAGTGTCGCAGGCGTCCTGGGACGTTCTCTCTAGTGTAGGTTTACGTGAAGTGAATGTGTTTCTATCATTTTTTTTTTTTTAATATAGCGCTTAAATATAGCATACTTTCTTTGGCCATCGATTTTGTTCGAATTTTCGCGAATCAGGGCTAGGAGAAATGAAACGTTTATTGATAACGCGTGATCGATGGCCGTCCATGTGTGACGAAATTAGCTTCCGTGATTTATCTATTTATCTTTTATTCCATCTTTGCAAGTTATTTTTTATTTTGGCGGTTAGAAAGCTGCAGGCATTGCGCCCGAAGAAAGAAGAGGCTACGAGCCGAAGAAGTCCGGCAAATTGCCATAGAAGAGGGCTGCAACAAATGGCTCATCATCCTCTGGGTGAAAAATCCAGAGCACGGCAAGTCATTCTGGTTACTGTTTTGTCACTATGCTCGCTTTTAGTATTTTTGTAGTATGAAATATTTTTCCTTTTTTGGTTGGCGTCGACCCATCATATTTCCCGGCAACTCGCAACTTTTTTCATTAGTATTCTTCGAAGAATTAATTCACGGATTGTATCAAAGTTACGAAGTAATCAAGACTTCGCATTTGTTACATTTCAATATCGATATAGGTGGAATTAATGAAAGTCTTTGAACTTTTTCTAGATAAGTTAAGTTAGATCTCCGAATAGGTATGATCTTTTTAAATTCGTAACTAATTAAGATAGATTTCTTGATCAGGTAGAGTTACAAATCAACATATGATTAATTAATAAGGAATTGATTAATATTACTAGAATATTTGAATAAGATATCATCGTAACTAAGTGGTGTAGCATATTCATAGCACGGTAGTTTAAAATTTAATTGAACTTTTACGTTTAGTTACGTTTAGGTTTAGGTGTGCAATTTCTTTGCACACGCACATTTACTAAATTCGTCCAGAGAATATTCTCCAATTTGCAGATAGAGTGTGCTGTATCACCACAATAATATCAGTCTTGATAAGGCCAGTTGCTTCAGATTTTATGCAAATGTTTTGGTTGCATTAGATTAAACTTTTTCCCCAGAATCATACTAAAGAATCATTAATACTGTTGAAAACAAAAAATATATTCTTTAGAGTACTTTGAGTCTCGCGTCTCGAGATCTCAGTTTTTACAGCGGCGCGTGTAATACATGAAATTTCCTTCGATCCTCGCGAACGTTCATCCGAATTTTAAATTATTCGAATTTCGATCACGCAAGCAAAAACTTACAAATCAACTGACACGCTACGACAATTCTCTCTTGCCACTGCCTCCTCGTTGCAGCACTCCTTTTCGATCGGCAATTCGAGTGATTTATCTATCCCCTGGATTAACATGCTTCATCTTATTCCACGATACATTTAAAAATGACACACAATTCCAAACTGCTAATGAAAGGCCATACATCCCGGCCTGAGCAAGCGCAGGGAATATTAGCGTCGATTTTTCAAGACAGCGCCTCGTAGCTGTGACCGTTCACTTTAGCTGGAACATCGGTGTCGCTTTTTGCTCGTTGCCTAATGATATCTTGCTTTAACATTCCGCTCACCGCGCGACGCGACGCGACGCGACGTCCCAACAAATAAGTAGGTATGGTGTAAGCGGCTCGCGAGTGCCTTGTAATCTTTAACGAGAGTCCATTTGAGACGAAAAATGAGATAAAGAGAGAGAGAGAGAGAGAGAGAGTTACTTAACTGAATAGAATGTCCTAACGTTGGATTCTTTCTCCCTCGAGAGAGAGAGAGAGAGAGAAAGAGAGGCGTCGCGAATCGACGGAGATCCAACGTTCCGACGGGATCGCACGTGCATCGCGTCGTGCAAACTCATGTAGGTTAAGAGTGCACGCTCGTGTGCAATATAGAACAGAACTCGTACAAGCCGCGAGTGCAAGTTACGGTAGGTAAGTACCGTTCGCCGAGACGACAGTTGCCGTGCAGGTGTATGGAATCGCGTACACGTTGCGCGCGTATCTCGCCTCTGAACTTCCTCGTCCCAGTGAAAAGTTTCGCTTCTTATCGAGCTCCGGCTCGGCCATTACCGCGCGCATCAGATACACGCAGATTCATCTTTCCGGTGGCCGTGCGGCGGATTCTTGTTTGTATAATTACTCTGAGAAATTAGGTTCCGGCAGTTGAATTGGATTTAACGATTGAACGTAAAGCGAAAATTTCATTGTCAATTGTATATTCATCGAGCGGAGGTGTTTCATTTCTTTCGTTGTCGACGAATTGCGTAAGCGTTTCGAGAGAAAACGCCAAGGAAAACCAACAAAGATGGAATGGGTTTACGATTTCAATGCGAAATCTAAGGGTCTACACGAAGAAGAAATTACATGCCTCAATCATCGCACCAGGAATCTGCTCGCCGTAAGCTTATTAGACAGCGCAGAAAGAAAAGGCATAATCCGATAGATGTACAGACACACATACAGATTATCCACGTAACGAGAATCTGCTATTACTGTCGCGTAATACAATCACACTTTCAACGTTCTACAAAACTGTTAAAATTTTGAAGCGACCGCTTCGATCCTTGGTACTTTGCCAACTTTAATTTCAGAAATACAATCGGTAACAGGCAGCGACTTGTAACTTCGCTTCAATTCAAGAAAAGAAAAGAAAGAAAAGCTTTCGATTCCCTGAATCCCTACCTGCGTGCTCCACGCTACGTCGAAACTGTCGGAGCGTCGACGACAGCAACACACCGGATCCAAGCTGCAACCCGTGGCAGATCAGTTGCACAAGAATCGCGACTAATGCGATCACGCGGCCCCAGCCACCCTCAGGATAATAATGCCTCTTGAGGGTGATTTTCTTGCGAGCATTCGCCGCGGTGAGAGACTCGTCACCTTCCTCCGGCTGCTGCAGCAGATCCTCGTAATCGGGAATGCTGCCCAGTCCACCTTCGAGGATCAGTTGCTCGGAGAATCGTCTCCTCATCATTTTCGGCGTGATGCTCGCGCTGCTCCTTCGACGTTCGTTCGACGCTGCGTCTCTCAGACACTCGTCCTTCTTCCTTTTTTTTTGCCCTGACGTCACCGATCCGACGTCAATGTTTCTCTGGGGCGACGTTTCTTTCAGCGGATCGGTCTCGCGACTCTGGTTGCGCAACCGCGACCAAGACTGGCTAATTCCGGCGGCCTTCTCCGGGAAAAAGCGCGGACAGGTTCTCGTGACGATCGGCCTGTTGGTGGCAACCGGCTCGTCGCAGCCGCTGCCGCTGTTTCTTCTGACGCGCTCGATCGAGCTTCTAGCGAGCGTTTGTTCAGAGAATCGGCGATTATCCGCGCGGCCGATCTTACAGCCGCGTGGCGATTGCGTTTGATCCGAGTGCCGACGTTGGATCACCTCGCCGACGAGGCGAGTCTCCAAGCGACCCTCCTCCTTCATCTCGTGGCACAGACTGACGACGGAGTTCCTGCCGGAAGAAGGCGGAAGGATACTCTGGCAGGTGGACACCGAATAACTGGAGTCCTTTCTTTTGAAACTCGATTGAAGGAACGTGTGATCTCGGCTCGAACAACTGGAGAACTTGCGACGATGGTACTGACACTGACTGCATCGGCACTGGCAACGACACTGACACTGACAATCGGACGAGATCGACAGCTTCGCCGCGAGAAAGCAACGACACCTGGCCAATCTGCCCCATAATTCCGGATGCGACGTGAACATCTCTGGCATCTCGATGCTCTCGTTCCAAGACCTGCTGGTGTCCGTCGACGGAGTTCTAGCCAGCTCGCGTTTCAACACGGAACTTTCTGTGGACCAACACTCTGACTCTAGGCTGCAATTGTCCGGTAATTTTGACACCTTCTGAACCACCAACTGCTGACATTTTACTGAAGTGTCCGCGCGACGACTGCTTTCGGAAGATTCGTCGGCAGTCGGCTTCTCGTTGATCATCGCGGCGCTGTAAGAGTCGCGGCGCCTGCGATACGTATCGCTGTTCGAAGAACTGTTCGACGAACTAATCCCTGCGTCCATATCGAGAGCGGATTTTTGTCGCGATGGAAATTACGAAGGCGGTGATCGATAAATCGCGTGCTCTAGCGTATATTATACGATACTTGTTGCAGCAGGTACTACCCTCTTCGAAGAAGATCACTTCGGGCGGGATTCGTACGTCGATTTTTATGTTCTCCGAAGATCTAATCTTGGGACGAGATCGACAGCGAGGAAATCTGACTGACAAATGGTTCGTTTACTTGGATTATCTTGGACGAATTTTAACGTTTCCTTGTCTCTTCTGTTTCTTCTTGTTTATAAACGATTTCGAAAGTTACACGCCACAAATTTTTTAACGAATAGAAAACTTGCTCGTTCGACCAGTTCATCAAGCGTAGAAAGAACACGATTTCGATCGACTCTGTCACGGTTAGGGGCAAGAGACCACGACGAGTTCTTGTTCTCCGAGCGTTTCACGTTTCACGTTTCATTTCACGATCGTCTCGCGGACACGGACCATTTCGAACTGGCCCACGTGTTCGCACGTAAGGTTATGTTTTTACCTGTCGAGAGCGAGGAAATTAATGCTCGTCCCTCGAAAGGAGGTTCATCGGTCCTTCGCCAGTGCATCGCGATGCCTCGCACGCGTGAAACAAGTACGTGAGACTCTGGCGACGCGTCCGGACTGTCGATACAACGTCCTAATTTTTCTCTCCTCTGACTGCGAAGAGAGTCAGTTGCTACACGGTCTCGCGTCGGATAAATTAAACAGGCCCCGCCATCGCCGTTACACGCGATCGTTTGCAACGATCGGAACACACACTCGCTGCACGGCCCTCGATCTCGCTTTCTACGCTGGTTTTCAGAAAATACTGTAAGAATTCGTTTCCCGTTCTTCTTCCTTACTTTTATTCTCTTCTCTTCTCTTCCCCCGGCTGATTTCATTGCTGACCAGTACTCGCGCAATCGGACACGTAATCTCACCGCCTGAAATACCGCACGTACACGAATGTATGTCGTTAACGAAGCGAAACGTTTCATTTGCATGCGCCGCAGAATCGAGAAACCTGAAAAACGGAGCTACAATATATATATATATATATATTTTTTTTTTTTTTCACGATACGAGAATCGTCTTGAGTAAGCTGATACGACGGTGTCTCGTATCTTCGTTTCGGAGTAGAGTGTCGAGAGATAAGTTGATTACACGGTCGAATTATTGGCCACTGGCGGCAATTCATTGCGCGAATCTCCGATAGTGGGACCACTATATACTGCTGAGCCAGCCAGTTGGTATTTAAATGGATCTCGAGAGAAAAGAACGCGCGCGCGAGAACAAACGATCGTTCGTAATAGTTGATTCATGATTATTAAAACGGGGTTTCGGGAACGGTTGATTGGACCGACGAGAGGTGTTTATACCATCGTTGTTCGTCTCTTAGCTCGAGTATTTTATAAAAGGTACTTAGAGTCCCTGTTTCGTTTCATTCGAACGTATGGAGATTCGTGCACGGCTCTCGAGCAAAAGATCGCAACCTTTATGAATTTCAACTCGAAGCTCGTTTCGACCCGTGTCGGAAACACGACTGGATCTTTTCGAATTTTAACTCCGAACCATGCTCGACGATGCTTCGACAGGATTTCGAGCCAACGAAGACGTGACTCAACGTAAAAAACTGAAATTGCCCAGGAACGCGAGGAACAACGTAACCAGTTCGAACAGCGAGCACCTGTCGGCATTCCTTATCGCGAACGCCTCAAAGGATAATTTCGCATCTCTCGAAAGAGAGAGAGAGAGAGAGAGAGAGCCTATGCCCGCGTGTACATAACGATCAGCTGCGTTCATTGGCGCCGACTCGGATCGTGACAAAAAAAAAAGAAAGGAAAGAAACAATCGTGTAAAAACCATTTGATTTATGGACGTATCTCGGAACAAGGTTTCCACTTAGCGCAATCAACCGATTACCCGGCTCCCGAATTCACGCGGTTCAGACTCGATTCCAATTTCCGATGAGGATAAACGATTCGATCAATCTTGACACTGTTTCTTCAAAAGAAAAAGTGGTAGAAACAAACACGTAAAAAGCGTGCACGACGGGAACGAAACCCAAACTAACGATAAGACGACTGACGCTGCGATCGACTACAAATTACTTTGACTACGAAAGACGAATATGTACGCCCTCTAAAATTTTTCTTACTATAACACATTTACTAAACTGACTGGTGGCGTAAGAATATCAAACATTCTGTTGGATGTTCCAGTTTAATGTTTACTGGATTTTAGAAGTATAATACTGACAAGAGCAGTGAGATGTTCATTATTGCAGATAATAATTTGATAGATCTTGATAGTGATAGCGAGATTGCAGCGTTTCCTGTATGAAAACAATTAGTCATTGAAGACGATGACGATGACGAACACGATATCATCCATCAATCACGCAAGCAATGGATTTGGCGAGTGGAGAATAATAAACCACTGATCTGGAACTATACAGAGACACCTGGTATAAAAGTAGAAGTATCAGGTCGATTAGATAAAAGCCACAAAGAGTTAAACGTTTTTAATATAATACTTGACAATGCGAGGCGTGTACGATCGAACAAATTCGATCGAGCTCATGGGCACGTAACTTACAGGGCTCAACACGGCCCTGGCTGACCGGCAATTTTACGCAGAAGTTATCTCATGTCACCAGATATTATTTCGTAATTGAGTATGAAAGTGAAACAATCGAAATCAACTTTCATAACTGTCTTCCGATGAACTATAAATTTCCATATCACTGCGATATATTACAAAATCACTCGGACAATCAGATAAAGCGTCTGCATATAATTCACTCAAAAGTTCTGCACGTTCCGTCACGATCCGTCATGACTGGAATTTTTACGATAAAAATATCAATAAAAGTTAGTTGTTTTTTTTTTTTACAATAAAACGAACACGGTTGAACACGACGAAAAGGAAGATCTCGCGTTAACCTGAGTGTGAAAAATTAAAATACCTAATGCAAATAGTTAACTCGTGAATGGTCAACAATATGTTGACAGCCAGTCGCAGCGATTGACATGCGAATCTCGATGGTTTCGAATACCTCTGAACTGAAACGATCAAATTCAGCAAATATCGGCAAGCATGGTTGAACGCAGGTGTTGTGAACATGTATCATCGATCGAAATTCAACTGGGCTGGCCACGTGGTTTTTCTCACCTACCTGGCCGAGGAGAAGAGATATCCTACCTGCGCTGTGAAGGGCGGGCTGATGGAACTTCAGCTGAGCTGTTAGGTGCCAGCTGCCAGGCGCCGCGAGCTGCAAACCGATGCTGAGGAAATGAACGAGCGTCGAACAGGTCACGATCACGTAGCCCCAGCCTCCCTCCGGATAGTAATGCCTCCTCAGGGTGGCCTCCTTTCTCACGTCGTTGCACGCCGGATTCCCGTTCCTCTTACGCGCGTTCCTCTCCCTCTCCTTGTTCTTGGCGCCTCCAATTAGACCAGTCGTCCGTAGTCTACGCCAGCTGTTCCTCGTTTTGCCCTCCGTCGGCGAATATTTACGGACCGTTTCCGGCTGTTCGTCCTGACGCCGGCCGGCCATGCTCTTCCTGTTCGAGACCGGCGAACGAAACGGATCCACGCGTTCCAGAAGCTGGCCCTCCGACGTGCATTTCGGACAAGCGTGCTGCGTTTGCCTGTCCCTCGTTATGTCGTCGTAGTCGACTATTTCGATTTGAGGGGTCAGCGTCTTTCTCCGGATGGCCTCGTGGCGCGATAGGTGCGTTTCGTTCCCAACTGTTCGGCGTCTGTTCGGCGTCTCGATGTTCACGATGGTTTCCAGAGGCAGAGGATCCTCGTGTTTCAACACCGTGTTGTTCGCCCCGGACGATTCTTCCCGAGTGTTTTCGTTTCGTCTGGCAGAGGATTGGAAAGGTCGGTCGATGGATTCCAATTCGAAGTTTGACTTGTCGGTATCTCCGTTTCTACGGCGATGCGGCATCGAGTTACGTTCCTCGTCAGTCAGACAGAAGCCCGATTTCGTCGTTTCGGATATATCTGTGCCGTCTCGGCGAGGCTCCTCGGCAGTTTCGTCGGATGAGGGAACCGAGGACAATTTCGACTCGATTTTACGATTCTTCTCGTCCCTTGCCCCATCCTCGACGACAGTTTTTCCGGAACTTTTATTCATAACGTCAGGTAGCAGGGCGCGTAGTTCGAAAGTTTCCCCTAATTCACCGCGGCCGTTCGACTCGATGCGCCTGGTGTCGCCTACGAACCGTCGTTTCGTCTCGACGCGTCCATGATCTACGAATATGATCTGGTCGATCCATTCGGTGTCGAGTAACGGACAGGGGTGCAAGCCCTCGACGCGAATCGTCGGGATGATCGTGAAGGCGCGCGACAACGGATCCACGCGCACTTTCACCGTCTGTGGCGCCCGATCCGGCCACGAGCTGCTGTGTCTCATGTTCTTCCGGTCCTCCTCGCGCACTGTCATCTCCCCTCGAACGGTCCCTCATCGAATCGTCTACGAATCCAGTGTCAACGTAATTCGATCGATCGACGACACGACGACCAACGCGTGAACAGAGATCTTTGTTCCACGATAATCGAGCTTGACCGTGCAGATCCCAGCTTCCTCTTCATTGATCAGTGACCCAATCCGCGAGAAAATAGTCAAAGAGATTGCCTCGTCGTGCACAGATTCCCATCGGGGGCCGTTGTTGTCTGAGCACTGACGATTCTCGCGAAACGACTGCATTTTTCAACGCGCTGTTTCACTGTGCTTGAACTTTCAAAGTCGAAACAGCAGCACACGAGGACGGTGATGGAGCTTCGGATAGATAAATTACGAGGAACTCACGGAAGACACGAGTCAGTCGGTTCGAGCGTCAGTGATAAAAAAGATTGTTTGAAAAGGAAGAAGCAATCCTGGCGAGTGCGCCAGGATGACTGTTACGCACGTGCTGCTCACTTGCGAGCAACCCTCTCCTCTCTCTCCCTCTCCTTGGCTCTGACTGTCTCCCTCTTCCCAATGATGGGCGCATGCTTGCGATATTCGACGAATCGCGAGGCCACCGTTTTCACCGACGTGGTTCTTTTCCACGACGCGCAGTTAGCCACGAATTTCGAATGGTCGCGTGCTAATGAGAAGCGACAAAAGCACTTTTCTCGGCGTCTTCACCCTCTTCAGTCTCTTCGCCGCGACAATCTCCATTTCCTTTTGTTTTCATGCTGTTTAAGATTTCCAGCGAAATCCAGTGAAATCGGCGATCCTGAAATTTGCGAAGCGTCTTTCATCTATTGTTATCTGACATCTTTGTACAGATTTTAATGTACTTCCGGTTGCTTGACGAATTTCGTCGAAGCGCGTTTGAATCAAGGTACATAGGTTTGCGATCTACGAGAGATGTCCGGTTATTGAGAATGATTGATTTGATACGGCTGAGCAAGTTAACGACTGGAAAATAAAGATACACGATAAGAAATAATTAGTCGAGGTTTCGAATTAATATCGTCGTTATCGTGAAAATGATACTTTTTCCTGAGAAAAAATTCGAAAGTATTCGAAAAACATTGTAATCCTTCTTGCCTAGAAATTCGACCGGACTAACTTTACTTTCTCGGTGAAGTTGCAAATACAATTCGAATTCCAATCCGAATTGCAAATATAATTCTCTTATAATCTCTGACACTTTATAGATGAAAATGAGGAGAAAATTTTACACTAGATGGATCTATAAAATATAGGTAATTTCTTGCCAGGGATAGTAGTATTCTTGATTATTTTTTGTTTTCTTTGAACTTTCGATACTTTATGAATGGAAATAAAAAGAGAATGTCACACCAGGCACATTTGTAAAATACAGATAACTGATGGTGCGTGAAAGTTTCAATTATTGGAATATTACAACATGGAGCCGGTTTAATGAAATCTATAAATCTTTCATTTCGTAGCTTGCAATCAGAAATAATCAGAGGAGGTGAATTTCTGAAAAATGTTTGAAACGTTTTCTGGAATGTTTAAATGTTGGAGCATTTTGGACGCGAAACAATTAAATCCGCGGCGTAGGAAAAAATCGAAAACGCTGCTTTTCGATCGATCGATGCAGAAAAGAAAAGAAAAAAGGGGAGGGGGGGGAAGTGGATCGAAACCAGACGACAAATCACTGGAAATCAATCGGCGGCGAAGACGAACGATCGATGAAGGTTAGCGGAAGCCAAGGTTTCGATGCACTGACCTACCGCGTGAGGATGCGCGGCTTATTGGACGTGTCTACGAAGCGTGCGGCACGAGGCGAGAGGACAATGAGTTACGAGAGGGAATGGCGTTGGTCGGTAAATGAAGCGAAAGAGGGCGAAGGCGTCGAGAAGACACAGAGGTTCGCCCTCGACCATCGAGCGACCTGGATTTTTAGGGAAGTGAAGTCGTAAAAATGCGCTCGCTCGGCAGAAGATTGGCCGCGATGATGTTGTCATTGAAGAGATCGACTGACAAGGTTTGTCGATGATTTCCAACGTTTGATACGGTTTCCCGGTTCTCTGGCGCGCCGCGCCACGAACTTGGCGACCTCGACTAATTGGAATTCTTAACGAACCTTATTGCGATGCGAGATGTTTTTACGAATACGAAGATTCTTAATCGCGTGCAGTCGTCCGACGTTTAATTAAAGTTTAAATTTTCACGTAATTCGGAGGCGTTTGTTTAACTTCAAGTTCGACTAGCTTCGCAGAAGATTTTCTCAAACATGTGGCAGACGTGAGCATCTAAAAAGAGAAAAAATTGAACGATAATGACTGATTTTCAAATACCCTAACGTATCTTGTGTTAACTTTTTGGCTAATCCTGCGCTCAAAGTTCAAGAACCGTGGAGACACGAACGTAACAAAGGTGCAATAATCTCTGATTGTGAACACTAGTCGTGTAAATGTAGCTGAAGTGATACGACATATAATTCCGCTCCTATTTAGCGCAAGAGATTGTGATTAACTGGTTGACTCTGGAGATAGACAAACGTAGCAAGGGCGAATCTCTGAGAATAGCTAGAATCATACAACATGTAATATGCGCTCCTATTTAGCGCTAGAGATATTGTGATTAAGTGTGGTACTTCAATAAATCGCGTGACTCGTTCTCGCCATTCAACGCATCTTTCCCTTTAACGAAGCACGTATTTCATATTCCAACGTCCTATATTCTCTCTAAACCTGTTAAAACATAATTACATGTAATAAGGCTTGCATTGTAACGTTCTGAACTCGTAGATCAGCTTGCTTCCTGTAATGCGCTATAATATAATACGGGAGACCATATCTTTTACCTCGTTTCATCCACCTCTGATCTCAAGAGAGGGAATTGGAATAGAAAATCGCGATTAGCACGAAAGCAGGGCTCGAGTTGCATATTTTTTTTTTTTCTTCCTTTCTTTCCTTTCCCTCCATTTTTCAATAATAGCCGCTTGCTTGCTAGTCGTACATTATATCGATCGTATCGTTGATTTCTTAAATGCTAGTGAACTTGTTGTTTCCACCGTTTTAAACAGGCAGGGTGGAGCGGGGGGAATAGGCGAAAGACACACGATGCTATTTAATTTCATTTATTCCGAAATTATACTCTCATTTTCTTCGATCATTCTAATTAACACGCACGATCGTCTCGTGATCTCTATCTCGTACGAATTAAGATGAATTGCAGCGATTCTTAATAACATTATTCATTATTCATATCCCGCTTCATTCAGGATTCACATCCTTTTCCCACTGAGTAACTCGAGTCTTCGCACCTATACGTTTCATCGTTCCAGTCCATGCCGAGGTAACAGGAGGGCTTGTTGCTAAAAAAGAAAACAGAAAAATTCTCGCCGCGTTTAAATTAGAAATTTAACGTCGCGAAATTACGAGCGTTCGAACGGTCGAGGAGGACCGTTACCGAGCTTGATGCATACGAATTCCACGTGTGAAAGGAAGAGACGCGCATCTGTCGGCCGCCTAAATCGTAACTAACTCTCGCGAGATTTCGGTGGTAAGGAAGGAGGGAAGGAAAAAAAGAGGGGAATCTTGCCTTCCTGCTTTACACACGCCGAATGATTTACACGCGTATTAATTTAAGACGATCCGCCTCGGCGACGAAACCCGCGTATCTCAAAGGAATTCCTATTAAAATTGAGAATGATTCATTCGACTAGCATGGCGGGCTCGTTCGTTCTGGTTAAATGGTTTTCGTTTGAAGCGAGACTGCGAGCTCGGCGCCAGATCTCGCTAGACCGAAATTTCCTCTAGAGTCGAGGGTGAACCGTCTGAGAAAAGAAAAAGGATTAATTATTGTCTGTGTCGCGTGAGATATTTCACGACGAACCTGAATGTTTCATAGGAAGTATTACAATCGAGGAAACTTACAAATGTACAACAACGTTGTCCGCTGCTAAATCAAAGACACGTCTTGAGAGATTTGTTCTTGCGCAAAATAAATTTATTATCCCTCCTGAGGATAAATACGAAAAATTACGTATCGGTGATCTTAAGAAGGCTCGTTTAGATTTGGCTCGTTTGATGTTTGTCGAAGCAGTTGGCTGGTGGTTCGCGCTTATCTGCAGGCGGGCAAAAATTAAGAGCGTGATTCGAGAGAGCGTGCGCACGAACGGTGTAGCGGTCGACACTTATGGTTGCGAGCGCCTCGATACGTTATCCAGCCGATCCGTTCCACTTGCCGCGACTTATTATTATCCGGAACTGGGTCGATCTTGATGCGTGCCGTTCACCTAGACTCGCTTACTTCGTTAATCCCTTTCAGCCTCACATCGACTGCTCTAGTGGCCGATCCGACAGCCGTGAAACCGACGCGATGGATCTACCGAGCTCGAAAATTGCTGCCACAAGTTACGTTACGGTTGCTTCGGGTTTGTTAATACCTCTGGTATCCAGACGCGCGCTATCGTTTCGGCTTGCCTCGAATATTCACCTGATGAAAATATCATGGCTGATATTGCCAATATTGTTCGGAGTTAGAAAATGGTGGCTGCTAAGTAGACTTTAAAAGCTAGAAGCTACCAGATGTGGTTAAAATGATCTTAAATTTCTAATTTTCTGTGGAAATTTTATATATACTTACAACGGTGTATTTTTAGAACACTCTTTGAGTGATTTTTAATAAAATGTATTGATAGAAGCAAATGTATCCTTTCCATTGTATCATTAACTCTTTCTTGTATCTTGCACTTTAATTTCTTCGCTACAAATATTATACTTTTTCATCGATAGTTTTAGTGTTAACGTGGCAAACGAAAATTGGACAACTCAACAAAATCAATGCAAGCGTATTTCATTATTTTTTTTTTTTTTTTTTCATAGTGATAGGTGAAGCTATGATCATTGCAACTACTTCGACTTCTTCGACATTTTATAAAATAATCAACAGTTTCTGACATTCTCTTCGTGGGAGATTCGTATCGCTGAAAGTTTACGACCCATCGAAGCATTAAACAAGTTCGAATTGAAGCGTTGACGCAGAATAGACGCGAGGGATTTATCTACATCTTCGTCATTAATTAGTGGCCGCCATCGCGCTAGGAACGAGAGTAAATAACACTTATCTGGCCGTAGTTACAACCCGTGTTAAAGTCGTCGCTTTGAAACGATCTGCTGGAAACATCGCGAAAGTTTTTCATATACTGTGCGTACTCTGCGTATGCTTCCAATTTTGTGGAAAGCAATTTTCCGCTCAAATGTGCCATTTCCAATTCGCTCTCGTAGTAGTTTTGTCGGAACAATGCGATCGATCAACTAAACCGTCTAATTCTAAACTGCTGAATCTTTCCTTCGATATCCTTCCACCCCTAAAAACAAAAGGTATCATTCAAAATTGATGTTTCTCCGTCAAATTCGATGTCCTTTTCGCAGGGAACAGTTGCATCTGATTTTTCAGTCCAGTCGGTGAATACCGACCTGCAACGACTGTGATAAAGTTGTTGCCTTAAAGTGGTGTAAAAAACATTTATACTTGAACACCTTTAGTGCGAAGATTACACTGAGTGATTAATCATGTCTTTGACATTTAACATTTTGCAACATATTTACGGGCAGAAGACAATTCTAGTATACACCTTCCGGTAAGAAAGATTTCGTAGCAATGAATTTTTCTACAACGCAAAAATCTAGATCCCATTTTACCCGTAGGTTGTATTTGAACATATAGTTTTCACAAAGAAATATTCAAGAAAATTTATCGTTACTCGCTCGGGGAAACTTATAAAAAAATACGGTTAAATATATTGTTTAAACAAAGGATTTTTTTTTGCAAAATGGTACTAATTCTGTGAATTTACACAAAAAATGGATATTTGATAAAATGTGTACCGCACCCCCGACTTTGAGGTTAGTTTTTGTCCCTTGAACATCGACGATTAAAAAAAATACGGATCAAACATCTTTTTGAAAACTATATTTATGCCAGATTTCGAATTCGGTGATTCACACTTTGGTATGTTAGAGGAATCAACATCTTTGCTGAAAGTCCTCGCGAAACCTTGTACGAAAGAGGGAGAGAGAGAGAGGTGAAATTCGGAAGTCACTTATCTCTCCTCCAAATAACATTTCGCGTTATCAACGCGTTAGTCTAACAAGTACGCGGGACACGCTTTGCTCGCGAGCTATTAAACTTCGTTGTAACGTTGACTGGTGCTTCCACGTCGCTTTACGCGCGTCGTAAAATTTATCTAGGGCTGTATTTCGAACGTGCATTCGGAATAGCGATCTTGCCTTTATTTACCGCTGTAAACACTGGCCCGAACATCGTGAAAAGCACATCGTTCCTCTCTGCGCCGAATTTCTTTGTCTTTTCCGATTAGTCAGTCGAAGAAACTTCAGCTAGAAACGCGCTTTTCTATGGACGGATGACGGAGGAATCATAAAAGGCAAATGATTATCCGGCAGATTCGTTCGCAATAGATTGTCTTTGTAGAAACGTTTCACGATCAAACGGGTTGTTAAAGGAGGCAATTGGTTAAACGTAATTTGTTTTTTTTTTCTGTGACGGGATCAACGATACGAACGTAGAATTGGAAGACTATGGTTGAAAGGGGATGACAATGAAGAGCATAATTGTAGCAATTGACGATGAAAAATTTCAACTGATATAACTTTGTAAAAAGAGATCATATGATAATCCATTTTAAAAAGCGAAGCTTCTATTTTAATGGTTATGAGGTGATTTTACGTCGCGTAGCGGATGGGACACTGAGGACACGTTTTGCTCGAAAGTTGTAATGATCCAAACGTGTGTAAAAATATCCATCGCTTTGAAGATGGAAGAATCCCTAAAACTTGTTCCGCAATTTTTTTTCTTTACTGTTTTATTCAACGCTGAATATTAAATGAGAAAAATTCGAAGATGATGAAAAAAAAATCACATAGCGAATTTTAAGAGATTGTTGTAAAGGGGAAAAAATTTCAACCTTGCGAGACCGTGCTAGATTTAGTCGCAAGGAAAACTTTTTTTCATATTTCTACACGCGTTTGAATTTTTACAATTTTCGAGGAAAGTGTGTCCTCTGTTTCTCACCTGTTACACGACGTAAAATCACTTTCGACAAAAACAAATTCATGATTGTCGAAATGCAATTTGATTGTCGAGTACGACTTGTTCCTCGCGTAGGTGCAAGAAAACGGCGCAAAAAGAAAAAAAGCTGGTGGAAAACAACACCGATTCACAGTTGCAAGACTAGAACGCGGATAGACATAATTCCTGATATTCTTCATGGACATGGAGAGGGGAGGGAAGTAGACTTGTTCATTTTGGTAGCAAAAACATTGTAATTGGAGCGCGTTACGTTTAAATGAGATGACGCGACGTGCTATACGGGGAGAAAATTTCCCAAGAGTGCGTTTCATTGTCATACCGACAAAGTATTCGTCGAAAGAACGAAGCAAGGTGTTTTTGCCTCTTTTCTTTTTCCTTCTTCTTTTTTTTTTCTTTTCATTTTAACCCATTCGCGCGGCAATCATTATGTATATTTTGTGGACAAAATGCACTTAGGCAATGCAGTGTAGAAATGATTCGAAAAACACTGAGAAGCTGGCTAGATAATATGATGGTACGGTAGTAAAGAGAAAAATGAAAAATATAACGTATTACTATTTATTAATAATA
>CAJDYZ010009056.1:76949-92119 GCA_903986555.1 Heterotrigona itama
GAAAAACTTCTTTAGTAAACAAAACAAAAGACTGTGTATATATATATATATTAATAGTTTATTTCAGTATGATACCTTTTTGAAACATTCTGGAATATGTAAAGCTGCCGAACAAAATTCATACAAGTAGTTTCACTCCTCTTCTTTGTATTTTTCCTTTTTGTAATTTTCACTGTTTAGCATCTGCGCTGCATATCTATTTGTTTCAACAGCTATCGCGTCCCAATAATCATCCGTCAATGTTAGATTGAATAAATCTATCACAGTGGGATTATCTCCAAATTTTTTTTTTTTTTTTATTATCTTTGGGAACCCAATTCTAATCATTACTTTCACTTGTTTTTATTGCATCCTCGTTGTCTTTGAAAAAAGAAAAAAAAAAAAATTTGTTCATCGCTGTCGCGATCGCTGCACTTGTCAAAATAATTTTTACGTTTGCTCGTGCTTAATTACGAATAACAAAATTATTTCGTAATTAATGAAAACGGTGGAACTATTTCGCAATCATATAGAATAATTATTATTCGAAATCAATCGCGATACAGCACAGCGTTATCTCGACTATTAACTCGCACACGTTAATGCATATTATTGCCACAAAAATACACCACGAGTCTAACTCGTCAATGGCCATTTTGGACCTAATCTAAAAATACAGTGACTCGTTATTCTGCGCGAATAATAAGGTTAATCCTCGAGAGCGATACGAATCGTCGTGTTCAAAGTGAATTTCAAGAGACGTTGATATTTGTCAGGTACGAGGCAGGTTAGAAGGCCGCATTGTCTTCTCATCTTATTTCCCACGGGCAAAGCGGAAGTGAAGTAGCACGCTCGTGTCTCTGATTTCGTGTAATCTCACCTTGTAATTATACAAATTTCATTTCACGGAACGGTATTCGTTCACGTACGTATGCACGTGTACCTAACGCTGCCTCGAACGTATCTTTTCAAGGAAAATATTCGAGGATCTCACGAGAAGAAACGTGAAACTGGTTTCCTGAGTTTTAGGACACTCGATGTTGTCGCAAAGGATTGTCTGTTTTTCGAGTTGACACCGTTGAGAAGAGAACCTCTTAAACATGGAAGTAGGTCTTGTGAAATGTGCTAACGTATTAGGGTTTAACGTATTAAAGAATTAATGAAACACACGGAGAATGAATTAATCCTATTTTATTATGTACATAAATTTGTCTGCTAGGCGGACGCCTTGAGGTCGTTGAAAAACACCCTCATCCTCCGCTTAAGCTGATCCGCGTACTTGGTCGCGGACTCGTCGACCCTGACGTCCTCCATCATAACTTCACAGTCCAAGTGTCTATCGTCGCAGGCTCTGTGATGATGCTTCAGCACGTCGTCCGGATCGAAATGATGGGCCCGTCTAGTGGACGGGTTGAGCGTGGTCAACGCGTAGTGGTTGTGCACGGTTAACGCGCGTCTGGTCGAGACGAAGCTCTTGACGGAGTCGCCTTCCGGCGAGATACAAGCGGTTCTGATCGTGTCCAGGTAATCGAGACCGGCGAGGGTATCGTCGTGGAAGCTAGGACGATCGGTTTGATTTCCGGCTGATGTCTGCTGCAGCTCGGGGAAGAAGTACACGTTTCTGACGGCGTACGAGGCGAAGTCCTTGAAGTTCCTTCCGAGCTTGATCCTCTCGTCGAGCAACAGCTCGTGCCAATTGTCCCTGCGGACCGGGACGATCGCCTCGTCGACGTCGATGGGCAGCACGAACTCCGACTGATGAAGATTGTCGTAGAAGCAATGATTGTACGGTATCAGCTCCATGCGTCTCTTGATCCAGATGTCCTCGGCGAGGAGCCGCCTCCTGGCGGTCTTCTCGTTGGGCAGATCGCCCGGCAACGTCAGATTGAACCATCTGATCACGTTCGATCTCTCGTACAGCCTCAACACTCGCAGCACGTTCGCGTGAACGTTGAACACGTAGAAGTAGAAGTGCTCGGCGCCCAGTATGCGATGAAGCTCCACGAACGCGACGATCTTGGCGGAGATGTCCTCGTCGAAGTCCAAACCCTTGATGCAGAGAGTGAACTGACGGCGTCGTCCCTCCGTCCCATTTCTATCCTCCCCTGTCTTTATCGTTAAACTATGACTAGCATCCTGGTGGCAGGGCTCCAGGCCTACGTACACCCTGGACGGCTCGATCGCTGCGTCCGGTGGTAATTGACAGCCGACTAGGATCCCCGCGTAGCTGTCCACTGTCTCGCCCCACTCGTCCAGCCAAATCGTCGACACCAGCGCTTCCACGCTGACGGCTCTGCCTCGTTCTTCCTCTTCGTACCTGCGTCACCGAGAACGGGATGTTACGAGCGAATTCTCAGCGGATTCTCAGGTCTCAGGAGAAGCAGGCCAATGTTTTTCTGACTTTGGGGAACTTTGGAGGAAGCTCAGCTTCCTGACCGAATTTGCATAATCGTTCGAATTATGAAACAGCCGCTCCCCTTCCCCTGAAGAGGATGTGAAGAAAGTTTGACGGTAAAAAGGGCAAGAAGTTAGATTAAAGCGACTGTCCGCGGGACTGACTGAGCGCGGAACTCGGTCAGTCCTATCGAACGGAGTGCTATCGTTAACGAAAGTCAACGTTGTTCCTCTCGAGATGTCGTTACTTTGATACGTTGTTATCTCGGAAACTTTTAAACAAGAAGCTTTGGAAAATGTAGAATCTCGAGCCATAATGGCAGTGCTCGAGGGAGAACTGATCACACTGATTCCAGAATCGACCGATCGATCGATCGATTGGTAAATTGGCAAAGGTTTCAGTCTGACTGACAACGAGAAGTATCGAAAGACAGAGGTGGCAGAGGAGGGGGAGGGAGAAAAGTGTCTCACCAAACGGTGCAGAAAAGGCCAGAGGTCGGCAGAGGTCCACGTTTAACGCCAATCACCCTGAGGCTCGGGTAGCCAGCCACTCTCAGGTCCAAGTGGGCACTGTACAGGAAGAGCTGTCCGGCGATTGTCTCGAGCCACTTCTCGTCGGCTAACTTGAACGTATTTAACGTCGTTCCGTACGTTCCATTACCGTCGCACTCCTTAGAGGGTCTGTAATCGAGTGCCAATCTCCGCGCCCACGAGTAAGCCACGATGCTTCTTGTGCCCGGGGGTTCGCCACCTGGAAAATGTGTCAGAGAAAGAAAGAGAGAGAGAGAGAGAGAGAGAGAGAGATTGAGACCGTGATAGTAGCGTGACGCGTGCTACACACTCGGCTCGTTAACGCGGGGCCGGCCTTGGCGCGCGCTTTTCGGCTAATTAATTCGATTCGTGCGTACGCGACACGGCCTATTAAGCGAAAAGCTAGGTCGAACAGCGTGAATGAGACGAAACGACTCTGGATAATTAGATTCAAAATTCATGGCTCTACGTGCGTGATAATTGATTCGGACTAGAGAAAATAATTCTGACTATCACTCGCAACGAGATAATTGTCAATATCCTTTTTACTTAACACTTTGCACTCTTCTGAAGGGACATTTCGTATTTAAATTAAACAATTAAAAATTAAAAATTAGACAATCGTATTTAAATTTAATCAACAGCTCTTTACAAGACTTTCTCTTTTTATAATTTGCCGATAATTATAACGAACGTATTGCATTTGGTGTTGTACGATGCAATGTACAATAGTAGAATATCTGAACAGATGCCTAGTGTGGAAACTGGAACAACGCAAGAAGAACAAAAGAATTTCAGAAATTTCTAAAGACAGTCCTTTGAGTCACTCAATAATTCACAGAAATAGGAATGATTCGCGCAGACTTCTTGTTGCTTCTTGCAAAAGTTTATAAAACGGCGGGGGATATGATTTTTCCAGAGATTGAAACCACGTGTCATTAATTCTTGCATACTGTACTTGTTCCAGCAAACCCACAATGTACGTTTAAATTTAAACGATATCACGTGTTGTAGCAAAATTTTCGTGTAAAATACCATTTGAATGGTTATTTCCAATGCTACGTCATTTTACTCGAAGTGATGATGCTTTGTAAATAAATTGCAGGTAGATGATACAGAAAAAAGTTTGTCGAGGGCAAAGGGTTAAGTATTAAGTTTAGTTGTATGCAGTTGTATAGTGTCGTCATTCTGTAGAAATAGAAAGGCAGCCTAGAGGAGCTTCGACCGGATGGAAGCATTACGTCATCGAGCGAGACCGGATGCTGTACGTCGTGGATACGTTCACGTGTCAATGCGATCGTGCCACGGTCGAATCGTTCTTTCTATAATTCCCTGGTAATTTCTTTAATCCCTGTCCCAGCTGACTCGGGAGAGCGTCACTGACCTCCGCCTGGGCATCGATTATTAACATTACACAGAATTTCAATTGCCTCGTTCGTTAATTGGCCACTAACAGCAAATACGTACTCAACGTACGTACGTACGTCGAAGGAAAACTCGTTTTGCGCAAAAGTCACGAACGACCAGAAGTCACGACCACCTCGGCTATCCCGATCATATATTCATTCCTTCCGCCGTCACGATCGATTCGTTTAATGGATTCGATGATGAAACATGCGATTTGTTCACGCACGATGATACGCAAACAGAGAGTACCCGGCTGACGACCGCGTCAGACTGTATTTATTTCTCGTGTTTTTAATCAGTATTCAATAATTGACGTTGATCGTCCGTTAACTGTCGACTGCAAAACAAATCTCTAAATTCCATGCAATTTATCAATTAAAGGTTTTTAAAACCGCCTTCCTAGTATCGTACAATTACTTTTGCGCGACTTCAATCTCGATTTAAATTCATTTTCTTCCTTTAATTTTCTTGTTTTTTTTTTTTTTTTTTTTTTTTAAACCACATTCTTGGTATAATTATTTTTATTTATACTGCTCCAACCTCTCGATTTAGATTCATTTGCTTTTTCAATTTTTTTTTAAATCGTTTCTTTAGCGCAGTTACTTTCGTAAATAACTTCAACTTTGAATTTATTTTCTTCTTTAACTTTCTAAAACCGCCCTCGTGCAACTTACTTCTATGTAATTTCAATCTCGATTCAATCTTCTTAATTTTTCAAAACTGCCCTCTTAGTACAATTGCTTTTATGCAAACTCCAATTTCGCAATTTGAATCTTCTTTTCAACTTTCTCAAAACCACATTCTCACAGTATAGTTATCTTTATACTACTCACTCAACTTCTCTCTGTTGTAATTTTTTGAAGCCGTCTATTCATCACAATTCCTTTCGTACGACACTTCGACTTTTCAATTTATTTATTTATTCGTTTTAATTCTTTAAAACCGCCCTCTGACAATTATCGCAATTACTTTTACGTCTCGATTTAAATTTTGATTTTCTGCTTTTAATTTTTTAAGACCGCCTTCTTAGTGCAATTTAGCGCAACTTTTGCGTAACTCCTCGTAATTTATGAAATACATTTTTAGAAAGCCTTTTAAAGCCGCCTTCTCGGTACAATTACTAAAATAAACTAAACAAAAGTACATTCATTAGGGATATTTCCGATTATTTGCGAGGGAACCGAAGGATCAGCACGAACCGTTTCTTCAACTTGGCGTAAAAACCGTACCTGCGAGGTTCCTCGCACGTGTGCACGCGCGTAAAATAACCATTTCCCGTTAATTCTCGAATTAAAGCAGCTCGGCCGACCAATTAAATCCGTGTCCTTCGGCGAGCGATCGTCTCGATCACGCGTTCCCTCTCCTTCTCTCGCTTTACCATATAAAACAATTTGTTTCGGTTGGAGCGAGACGTCGGTAATCCGGTCGATGCATCCTACCGTGTACCGTCATTAAAAGTTGTGTCTACGCTTGACCCAACGACCGCGTATCACGCCGATGCCGCGCGCACGATGGCAACCTGCCCTTTAGCAACTTCGCTTCCTCCTTTCCTTCGTGGCGACGACTCCACGGTTCGCCAGTTTTAACCAGGAAAAAAGCGAACTCTGCAACCGGTATCCGATGAGAGAATACGACTGGACAGGGTGGAAAAATTTTCAAGGGTCGCGAGTAAGCTCGCGAGTTGGCAAAGTGTTCTTTTCTTTTTCTCTCTCTCTCTCTCTTTCTTCTTTTTAGTAACTCGCTGAAGAGTCGATTCTATTCCCGTGAAATATTTAATCGAAGGGGAAGGGATAGGATCAGGTGGAGGGAACGTGGAGGCAATATCGGTAAATGAATCGAGCTGTAAATTACGTCACCTAATGAAGTCGCTACCGCCAAGGAACCGTGTAAAGATTTGTGTCCCCGATAAGCCCGTGTCACAGCGTCGCGGTTGATTTACGGCCACCGAGGGACGAGCTTTTTGCACGCGATTCCGCTTCCGTTTCTTTGGGAATTAGCTCGTGTCGAACCCTTGCCGTTTTGCCAAGATCTGATCTTTCGATCGCATAGTGACCATTTTAGTCACAGAGTAGCTGATTGATTTGACGTGTTTGTTAACCGCGAGCTTTTGCTTAGTCCGTTTCGCCAGTCCGGAAGAATTTGAAAACTAGCATAAATCTGCAGTAACGATCGCCCCGGTTGTTCAGCTTGATCGTGAACCTGAATAGCAGAGAATTCACCGTAGCAGAGATTCTTCCCATACCTGGCCTGTATACCAGGTTACAAAGTATAGCGTTCGATTTACACGCGATTGCTGGTCGAGCAACTTGCTCAAAGAGAAATCTGACGTGTTTTTCAAGGAAGTGAGGGGGGGGGGAAGGATAAGAGCAGCGAACTCGTTACGCGATTGACGCGATTAATCGTAATCGTTCGAACTATGAATTAATACTGGCACGGCCGGAGGCACGCCTGGTATTTCCCTATTCTTTGTCGGCCAGGGAACCAACGCTGGGAAGGTATTCGCCGGGTAGAAAATAGTGCGAACGCCGAGGCACAAATCTCGTACTGTGGTCGGAACGAGGCTATCGTAACACAATTCGTGGGAATTGCTCGTGTAGGATCTTGCTTGTCGTGTATCAATCGCACTGCCGGCGTAAACGACTCGAGCACTTTCGTCACCTTTGCCTCCCGTCCGAGGCCAGAAATATGCCTTCACCTTCAATTACGACCTGGCGCCGTAAACTTTACGATTTCATAAAGATCCTTGAACAATTATCTTGTCTCGGACGTACTACGTACAAGTGGGAATTTATTGCGAGCTCGACTCGTCGTATACGCTTCGCATCTTTGTCTTTTTCGAGAACAAAGTTTTTGGTCAAACCACTTGGCTACTTTGGCAGACTTTGAATCGCTGTGTACACTGAGGAACGGTGAAATCTTTCAGAGAGCGTTGCATTTCTCAGAAAGTATATTGATGTAATCGAAAGTGCACTGAATTGCACTAAATGTTACATATATTTACTCATATTCTGTGTTATTGAATTGTCAGTGAGAGTGCAAATTCGAAACATGGGCCAATACATTAAGTTTTCTACGTGTTACACATTTTAAAAAATTTTTACACATTTCAAAATTTTCACATTTTAACAATTTTCCATTAAGTTTTCTACGCGTTACACATTTTAAAAAATTTTTAAAATATCGAGCATAGATAATTGGGCATAGGTTGGTTTGCGTTTACTTTGACTCCACTATTTTCGTCATTAAACTTGCGAATTACAGGTTGGAAATTGCCCCGCGGCCAGGAAAATTTATTTGCATTTTTTCTTTTCCCTTTGGTTCCCTTCCCCGATGTAGAATTGAAAGCACGACGTTTTTTTAAATACACGCTTATAAAAACTTGAATCACTTGTTTGTACGTTTCCTGATTAATTTATTACCACACGTTTTCATTCTGAGAGTATCAAATGAAATAACTGTAAAATAATCACGTTCAAATAATATACGACTGGCGGAAGGTGTAATTGTTGAGTTAGAATTCACTTGCGTCTGCACCAATATTTTTTTGTTGCAATTATTGTTAATAACACTTGTGTGTAGTGTTGCCTATGGGCACCTTTTATTCCAGCGGACCGAATTAAGTTCAATAGTAGCCAAGGAGTTAAAAGATGAAAGACGAGAGACGAAACGTTACTCTCGATCTGGTCAGAAATCGTTTATTATTGACGCCAGTGTACCGACGTTTGACGACTTGAGAAATTTACTACACGTTTTGAGGAAAGCGAACGGAGGAACATCGGAAAACAGAAATTCCTCATGGTGTCAGTGATCGGCGTGCTCGAGCTGCAGACAGCTTTGATATGCAAATACGTTAGGATATAGGAGAGGATAAAAGTCGAACATTTGCATATTTAAGGAAACTGTTATCGATGATCTTCGACTCTTCGGAGGGGCTCTTGATACTTTGGGAGAAAATAAATTTGAGAAATTCTGGGCACGGTGGAATTCACTACCGGTGGAATACCACTTTCGAAAACAGGCAACGAGGCTGTATTCCTTGCTGCACGAGATATCCGAATTTCTAGCGCACGCTCCACGAGGAAACGATATATTCGCGGCAGTTCATCTCGAAATCGGAATTTTTCTATTCTTCGATCCGTCGAAGCCACCGTTCACAGACGCCGAGGAAACTAAACGTAACCTCGAGATGATTCGAAAAGGGGCAAAATTAAGCTACGAAAGAAAAAGAAAGAAAGAAGGAAGGAAGGAAGGAAGGAAGGAAGGAAGGAAAGAAGGAAGGAAGGAAAGGGAAAAAAGAGGGATTGTTAGGTGGCAGAGGCGCGTTAGTGGGTACGAGTTGCGAACCGTTCAGCGATAACGAAAGGGCAAGGGTCGCGCGCTGCTGGAGGCGAAGGAGCGCGGGCAACGGAGAAAATTGCTTACCAGGCGTGGGAGGAGGATCCGCTGGTGGATCCGGGAGTTGCGGCGGCGAATCAAGCAGAGTCAACACGCACAACGCGGTAACCAGCACGGCCACTAGGCCCGCTCTGCATAGTCTCCTAGTGCCCGCGACCGACATATTTGTGCTCTGGTGTGTGTGTGTGTGTGTGTGTGTGTGTGTGTGTGTGTGTGTGCCTGGTGTTGCCACGTGATCGCCGCTCGACTTTCGATCACCGCTCCAGCCTCGAAACGCTTCGAAATCGATCCATGTTCCGCCAACGATTTGCAATTCAATTCCTCCAGGGATTCCAGGGGATGGCTGAGAGAGGCGAATCCCTCCCCCCGAGAGGATCAAAGTTCGCCAACAGGACGACTGGCTGAAAACTGCAGACTGAAACAGGCACGATGACGGCGCTGACGATGAAAGTCGTTGATCGCGAGACTAGGAAGCATTCAGGCTCGTCGTTTCTTCCCCGCTCGCCATTCTGCCGATGGCCGATTCCGATGACTCGTACGTTCGCACGAGCGCGGATGTACCGTTGCACGGGCTCGATTCAAGTTTCGAGAGTCGCGTTCGATAGTAGCCTTGTGGATGGTGGATGGATACGGCAGGGACGGAATCGATCGGCGATAAACCGACCAGCCAGCCAGCGAGATTCCCAGCGAGAGATCGCCGCTCGAATTCGATGGAGCCGACGGTGGAGCGAGCGCACGCAGATCGATCAGAGCGGGATCAGGCTTTTCTGGTTCAGGCTGCTGGTGGATGCGCGCTGCTTTGCATAACACGCTTTCCGCTACACTTTCATCGGCTCTTAACGCTCCTCTCCATGCGGGTCTAATGATCTGGCTGAGAAGCCGCGCGACATATATACACGCGGGGCCAGCCGCGGACTGGTTCACTGGAATCGCGGAAATCTGGATTTATAGGATGCACGCTCTCGCATCGCTTGAAAACGCGATGTTGGCGTGCGTGGCAGTCATTCAACCTCCGGGATTGAAAGTTGCCACGCGATTCGCGGTTTTCACGAGTCGTTGCACCTCGCCCGACAGTTTGTCGACCAACTTTCGATCGATCGCTCGACTCGAAAGAAAAAAAAAAAGAAAAAAGAAAGAAAGAAAAAATCGGAACAACACTGAAAAATCCGCGATCTTTCTCCCTTCTCGTTCCTCCGGAACATCGAGCTCGAGTCTTGTCTACCTCCTCGAAAGAGAATCGATCGATATCGTCGAGCGATAAAGCGAACTCGTTTCGCTTTGGAAATCGTCGTGATCGGCGATCATCGCGCGCGCACCGTGAAATCAACCGAAGAGGAGGAGGAGGAGGAGGAGGAGGAGGAGGAGAAAGATCGGAGACGGCCGGCGGCCTTCTCGGAAAAGTCGTTCGTCGGCAAATCGACAGACCGGTACTCTCGCAAACGAGACGCGCAACCAGCCTGTTTAATAGTCGCGGCCGACGTGTGGGTTCCAAGGTGAGCACACGAATCTGTCTTCCCGAGTTGCGTAAAAAGCAGCGTGGAAGCTGCACGACCTCCCACGCGACGCTGCCGCTTCTTCGTAGGCTGGTGGACCATGTATGGTCGCGCTCACCAAGCCAGCTTGCACAGACACAACAGCGACTCGCCAGGACCGCCGATAATCTAATTAACCTGGTATCTCTGTCGCTTTAAGCGTTTTTTGCGCGCCACCGTTTCTTCTGCGTCCCGTCAATCCTGCTCCCGCTCGCTCCCCTATGCTTTACACTCGCCTTTTTCCTCCCCTCTTTCCTTACTCGCTCGCTCGCTCGCTTCGATCGATCTTTTTTTTTCTTCTTTCCTCTCTCCCCCTCCCCGCCCCCGTGTCTTGTAGAACGTCTAGTTCTTCCTCGACTTATTTGTACCACCGATCACGAGTCGACCGATCGTTACCAAACCGACGTACGTATCCCGATGGATCGACGCGTCGTTTCACGACACCGTGACCATTCCGAATTCATTCGCCGTCATCGCACCTGGTTTCGCCTCGGAATCGTGAGTCGTCGAACGATACTCGGCGATGAGATTGCGTTTGTCACCCGATTCAGATTCAACGCCTCTCTCTCTCTCTCTCTCTCCGTTAATTCGAACCGTGAGAACCGATTTCTCGATCGGTGTTCCCTTCACGGCCGTGTTTCTCTCGAGACACGAACTTCTTTCTTGCACTCTCTGACTAACGAAGCATTAGGTGTTTATTTGAAAGATCGTAATATTAGTGTTTCTCTGGTGACCACTCGATCAGACGCTTTCCGTCTTGTTTTTGTCGATCGTCTGATTCCTCGATCTGCAGCCTGACGCTCGAGCACGATGTCACTTCCGCTCTTCATAGTCTAATGATCCGATCGGCGCAGCCGCGCGACATGGATGAAACAAATCTGCACTCGGACTCGGACTCGGCTGATCTTTCCTTTCTTTTTCTTTTTTTTTTCCAGCTGCCCTGCGACGACCACCCGGTCAGTGAAACCTACGTATTCACGGTAGCGAATTGCTTTAATGAAACCACGGGGCGGAGCTGGCCTCGGCGGCTTTACTTGTAAAATTCATCTTTCGCCTCCAGCCACGACGTCTTACTCCCCTTATCTATCTGCGCTCGCTCGCGTATCTCTACCACTCGTTGCCACGCACTTGTTCGTATCACACACTGTGATTGGAACAAAGTTAAAACTGGTATTTCTTCTTCTCACGGTCCACCACCACGGTCCTCGACCATCAGGACTGATCGGAATAATAAAACAACCGTGTACCATCAATCGCGAATTATATCGAGCTTCATCCTCGCGATTCTTATTACACCTTCCGTATTCTTCGACCGACGAATTAGCACCACCGAAGATTCTCGATCTGTTTGTTTAACGCCGATAACTCTCTCTCTCTCTCTCTCTCTCTCTCTCTCTCTATCTCTCGCAATTAGATCGTAATTACGACGCGTCGATCTGAAAATCGTCTTCCTCGAGGAACCGCGAAATCTCGGAGGGAAGACGGTGTGCTGCTCCGAGTCGGTGAGTTTCCGAAGTGACGTTCAGAGAGGCGAGAAGTCGGCGAGAAACACGTGGTCCGGTGGCCCGGCCCGGTCCACCAAAACACAGCCGGTACCCGGTGGAAGGTTCGGAGCGCACGTGGTCGCCGGATCGACCGAGCGGATTGGTGCAATCTCGCCTGCGCGAGAGTCCGGAGCGTACTGCGTTGGAGCGGTAGGTGAACGCGCCACCACCAGCCCGCAGTTGGAGTCCCGACGAGTTTGGAGCCGAGTTGTGCCTCGGCGTTCTGCCTCGCCAATGCGCCTTGCCTTGCTCCATCCCTACTCGCGATTCGCCTCGCCTCGCCACGGCTACGACCTAGCTCTTCCTGGCCGATCGTCCTGCCTCGAGAGACTCTGCTTAGCTACTCTGCTTCTACTTCTCTGCTTCTACTTCTCTGCCCCCCCTTTCTCTCTCTCTCTCTCTCTCTCTCTTTCTTTCTCTTCGGGGCCGGATAGTTAGTCGACTTTACCTTGTCGCAGCCTTGCCAGCCACGCCACATTACGTCTCTCTCTCTCTCTCTCTTTTTCGCGTCTGTTTTCTTTTCATATTCGCTACTTACCGCCGCGCAACGCTACGCACGCCTCGGCACGCTGTTTCGATTACGCTCGAGTTTCGGCGACGAGAGGGATGAGATTCGATTGCTCGAGATCGCTCGAGAAGGATTGCTGCGTCCACGTAGGTTCACCCTCGAGAAATAAAATTGCATCGGAATTAATCTCAGCCTGCGCTGGAGATTTCATTGACTGAAATCCTCAATTCCTCGGATCAGGAATCGACCCGATCGTCCGGCTCGTCCAATCTCCAGAAAATCAATCAGCGAGGGGATTTAAGAAAGGAAAGGATCTCTCAAATCTAAGCTTACGAAAGGAGATTGAAGAACGTCGCGGATATGGCCGAGAATCGCGCAGAAAATCGTCGTCGCGGTGGAATTTGGTAAAACCTGGTCTTGGAACGGTCTTTTCGACGTGTGCTCTTAATCGATCGACTTTTTTTTTCCTCCCGGCGAAACAAACTAGCAATCTTTTTCCTGCAATCGGTGTGTCCCTGGTGATCGACGATACCTTTCAGATTGCGGCAACGTTTTCTTCCAACGTTTCTCTCTCTCTCTCTCTCTCTCTCTCGTTTTTTTTTCCACCGTCTGGCCGACCACCGTGAAGCATCCGCGCCACTTGTCGTACTTGTCAAAGCGTATTGCGCGTTGACTAATGGCAGCTGCGGCCGCGAAACGAGTTCATTCGAACTGTTCTGCCAACATTGAAACTTCCCCATCAAGCGGCAAATTTGTTCGAAAGTTACGTTTGTTGAAATCTCCGCGCTCGCGAGAACCACCTTTGGCATTGTGGGTTCTGGCGAGCGGACAGGATAGGCTGATTACGGTACGAGATTGAGCGGCGAGGGAGGAAGGCAAATGAAATTCGTAGGTGCGAACGTTTTTTCAGCAGCGGCCGCGGCTTCTTAATGTTTGCTCTGCGAAGGAGACTGATGACTGCAAGAACCGTTCGAGCAGACGGTTGTCCGTTCGAGAAGCGTAATTATTCCGAAGGGGCTGGCCGAAGACTCGCGAGGATTCAAGGCCACGGAAATTGTGGTACTATTAGGATCCACAGTCCCTGTGGAATTATACATTTCACGCGTGCCTCGATATACTTTATCACGTTTCTTTTTCCCTTTTTTTCTTTTTTCTTTTTTCTTTTTTTTTTTCGTTGGGAACGCGCGGTACATTATTATACGAAATTAGAGCGAGTGAGAATTCCAGAAATTCGCACTTTAATCATTGGATTGGATTCCGCGTAAATGTAATTTTAATTTTATTCCACTTTGCAACCGTGGTCAAGGATAATGTTATGTCGAAGCAAATGGAAGAGAAGAGAGGCGCAGATGACCAACCATTGGAATTTACCCCTTTACAAGTGTTCGCAGGCCACCTTCGAAGGATTATTACTATCTTCAGTGCCATGGTTCATATCATCAAGCGATATTTCTCCTTTCGAGTTCCAACGATCGAAATTCAATAAAACATCGCGAGACATTCAATCTTCAAGCAGAACAGCCTATGCATATACACGCGGATTTATGAACTATTTGAAACAAGTTTAAAGGCTCGAATTTATGAGTTTAATTAGCGATACGCAGATACGATCGCGTTACACTCGGATCGAAGTCAAAGCGGAGCGCCAATTAAAATGACATAAACGTAATCGATACGAGCGTATCTGTATGGTCCCGTTCACTGCCGTTGAATTAAAAGAAAGCACAATAGAGCTAATTTCCTGGATATCTGTCGTCCCTATGGCCGATCGGCATTCGTACGTGCCGTCGTACGATCGCAATCACCGCGCTTTCCTGGCTTCTCCACTCTTTGCTCTCGAACGCAGCCGGGATTACAGTACACCGGGACGTTGGTATCGGGGAAAATGAAAGGGCGTGATGCATAAGTCATGAAACGGGAACAGGCGAAATCAATCACAATCGATTTCTCTCTCTCTCTCTCTGTTGGCAATTACACGCCAGGCTAGTGGATAATGTCTGCAAAGGTCAGACAGCGGCTGATTACGATGGAAACTCAAGGCTCAGAGACTCGCGAGTCTTGGGATGAAGGTGCTCGCGGATACTTGGCTGTGCCAGGGCAAAGGTTTACGACACACTGATGTCTTGTTTTTTTTTTTCTTTCTTCCCTATCCTAGGCAGCCAGCGTTCACAATTTAGTCGGTTTAGTGCGCTCTTTGCCCGTCCTTTAGACCTTTATTGTTTCAATTTTTTTTTTAAATTTCGGGACACTTTTCAAAGAGTGATTGGGAGAGCAATTGCAGAGGAATTTGAAAACTGGCTGTGTCGAAGTTAACGATCAGCATTCTAAAACACACGCGCCATCACGTTATTTCGTTCTTCCGGAGAAGAAATTGTATCGATTGGTCGAATGAATTTATTCGCGCTAGATACGAGTAGAAATATTTGTAGATGGTAGACAAATGTCTAGTTTGCAATCTACTAACAATAACTTGGCTGCGTTTCTGTCGACGACGTTCGAACGCGATGACAATCGTGCTTAGCCCTTTGCTCTCGACAAACTTTCTTTTTCGTATCATTCACCAGCAATTTATTTACGAAGTATCATCACTTCAAGTAAAATGACATAGCAAGAATTGGAAACAATAACCATTGAAATGGTATTCGGCACGAAATTTTGTTGATTGTATCTTTCTAATCGTGCGATATCGTTTATAAATTTGAAGCAATCATGAACCCGTGTATTTGCTAGAATATACAAGAGTTAACGACACATAGTTTCAATCTCTGGAAAATTAGTATACTCCATCGTTTTTTAACACTAAACGTACCAAGCGAGGTCAAGTGACTCCTTTTCAAAATTTACTTTAAATGAAAATATATGTTTGAGTATTTTATTAGA
>CAJDYZ010009062.1:45453-59781 GCA_903986555.1 Heterotrigona itama
AAATTAGTCAGTTTAGAATTAGACCATCGATCAACAGATTGTAAATGCTGGCCCGTAACAATTTCGCTTGGAATTCTTTTCTATTATTAATGATTGATTTGTGAAACTAAATGATCTTCATAGATTTTAACTCCTCCGATCATTCGATAATCAGCAAAAGGACAGCATATACAGTAAAGAGTTTTACAAATACTTTCTTATGATATTTCGAAAAAAACGGTTTCAAAATCTTATTATAAAAAATAGAAAAAGATGACAACAATCACCATAGATTTAATGTATTATGCCGCTATGTGATGATTCTCCCAAGAATCGTTCGATGTATTTCTCTGATATAAAATACGATCGCCTATAAGATAGTCCCGCGCGAAGTAAAATTCCATCATCGTTGGAAAAAGTTTGTATCCAACGCTGAAAAAAATATTTTAATATGCAATATTCATTATCAATTTGCGTTTGTTTATGATGCTCAGACTTACAAATGATCTGGCATTAATAAATCATTCTCTCCTTTACGAGTCGAATCTAATACTTCGTCGTGTCGTTGCTTTAGTTCCTCCCAATTGACATCACGCCCTTGATCGCACACATGAGATCGTATCTTACAATACAATGGCTCTCTGTCATACAAATGCTTATAACTTTCCTTTTCTAATTTCTTCATGATACCTTCTATTTTCACCTACAAACGCAATTGCGTTACTTGCTATAAATGAACATGCGATTTTCATTTCTACAAAGATGAATTAAAATTATAATATGATAGAATTATTAATACACAATATAATATAACTCGTTTAAAAAAAATAATGCTTAATTAATAATATATGATGTAATTATCATCCTCAAAATTATATAATTTCTTAGAAATTATTCATTTTTCTATATTTTTAACAAGTCGATTGCTTTTCATAGCAGCTAGAATTTTTCGATTTTTCCTGTCCCACAAAAACAATGTCAATATCAAATGTATAAAGTCAATTTCCATTTATTTACATAATATCAGCCTACAATATACATATGTATGTATTTTTACATATGCTCCTTTTTCTTATTTAACTTTTATCAAAAAAGTGTCAATAAATATTATATTATATCGAAAAATATTAATAGATTTATATTTAATGATATTACCATTTAAAAAAAAATATTATTCCTTTAAAATCTAAATTTTTAAAATGGATATTAAGTATTTTAACCATTCGACGTCGAAACTGAATCATTTCGTAATTTTACAACAAAGTTTAGTCAATATGAATGTATTTTTTCATAAAATGCAGAAATATATCTAAATAAAAATGCAAACACATATGTATCTTGATAAAGATGCAAAGAAATCTTATCGCAGGTCAAACGTATACGACATTGATTTTCAGCCTACTATTGAACTCTTTGACATCCGACGATTAAAAGAATATTTTAAAAAATTAAATTTCTTTAAAAGATAGACCTAATTTGGGTGTTCTATGTTACACATCGTATATGTAAACATTGTTACGGTTAAATTTTTTTAAAAAATTTTCCATAAATTTCTAATTTAATGTAACCATCAGATTGTATTTGGAAAGTTTCGTGGATATATCTAAAGAAATAAGACCTAAATAAGAATTTGTTTTATCGACTACATGTATATTGCAATAAATACTCTATTTTATATGCATATTTGCATATTCTATGTACTGTGTATTCACTTTTTATATTTGCATAAATGCATAAAAGTCCGTAGTTTACTAATCAATGACACAAAATCTATATCGGATTAACTACCTGTTTTGTAATCTCTTCCTCCTGTTCGTTTATATAGAACCAAAGGAAACACATGGCAGCATAAGGGACATTCTCCTGAAAGTGAATTGGTGAAAAAAAATTCACCCACAAATGAACAATGCAACTGTCAAATGCAAAATTTTCTTTGAGAACTTACTAAATTGTCGATTTTCTTGCTACGATTATCTGTTACGATTACAAAACCGTGGTTATCGAATTCTCGGAGAACAACGTTTCTGGCAGATACCTTACAATCTCTGGAATAAAAATTTTTCATTGAAAATATACAACGTACTCGAGACCGTGATCTATGAAAATATCCTGTGTGTAATACAAAATTAATGCATTAATGGATACAGGATTTTCATTCATTTAGAAGAAATTTTGAACTGCGAAATATGAAGTAACTAAAAAGTCCAATAATGTTTATATTTTATATTTAAAGTAATTTTTTATTGAGATTGTATTTCTTGTGTTATATCCTGAAAGATATAAATTTGCATAAAAATCTATCTACGAAAAAATATCTCGAAAGTTTCTCTACAGTAAATGATCAATACTAACTTTGAAGTAGTAGCCAAGCAACAGGCGTCCGGAGCCCTCGGATTGAATCTTCGTGCCTCATCGTGCCAAATCCTGAACAACTCCACCGGATGATCAACTACCTCTTCGATTTTCGCCAGGTCCGATAGACCTGATCCTTCTTTCGATGCCTTGATAAACGATTTTCGCAACCGATAATTAAATCGATTTAAAATTTAAAACACGAAAGGGACGAATTACATGAAATAAATCCGATGTAAAACATACATATTCATACATGTAATCGCGATATAAAAATTGCTTGAAATTGGCACAGTTAATCTGTCATGCGATATAATTTCTGTTATGATATTCTTTCATTGCATATTTTTCTATAGCAAAAATAAGTGTCAAATTGTAACGTGACACGTATTTGTTTGAAATTGTAACGTGACACCATCTTTCAAGATCTTAAGGAGAGAATCTTATTATACAGTTACGTAATGTTGTTCAATAGTTATTAAGAAGAAAACATATTGGCAGAATCGTTTTATATACAATCATAATTTCTTCTTACCATGTTTCTGATGATACCAAGCTGATTGATTTCGATTAGTCTGTATGTGGTCGCGTGTCGTAACAACATACTCGCTGAACCAACGACTATTGTACGAGTGGGCAGCATTTATTCAGTGACTCTATTTGAAACCTTCCACTACCCCTACCTTGGCTCTACGCGCAAGTTCTCTTGCGATACTACTACGAGAGATAGATATATAGGATGGTCCAATGAGAATTGACATCTTCAATACCTCCGTCGTTTCTGGAGATATGAAGGTTAATGAAAATTATTAATGAAAATTAGTTAATGAAAATTATTCGGTACAAAGGGAATCATAATATATTAATGATGATTGTTTTGTATAGGTGGAGGAATTTCGGAAATTTCACTATCACTTCTTTTTGTTTATTTTCGTTAACAACGTTTTTTTTTTTTTTCACAGCTCCAAAAACAACAGGGAGATTCTTGTGCTGCTGAATGTTTGTTGGACCGCCCTGTAGAAATCTTACATACCAACCACGCGTACATTCACTATCATGGATACACGACAAATCTAAGCTTCAACCGCCTTATATAATCGCGATCGAAAACCACGAATGAAATCTACCTGAGAGGAGGAATTTTTCCGTATTATTTATTTTTTCGACTACTTACTATTTTAATTGAAACAGTTTTCTTTACAACGACGTAACATATAGACATTAATGCGAATAACGGATGAAAGATAATTATTGGCGAAACTATACAGTAGACACGAGATATGTATATGTTATCCAACGATAACAGAATATACGTTTTAACGCGTTAATTTACAATACATATTTTACAATCTGTTAGGATACGATAGGAAAATTTGATGAGATAATTCTACGCCACGTGTGTGTACGCTTACGCTCAAAAGTTTGGAGCTTTTCAAATAAAGTAATTTTTACACTTTTATTATTTTAAATATAATCAATCCTCTATAACATAAACTTGAGAATTTATTATTAATAAATTTCCAATAAATTACTAATTCCTATATTTTAAAGCTACAATCTTATCGTTTTCTCCCATGAGAATAAATGAATCATTATATAATTATATTGAATTATATAATATGTTCCTAAAATAATTAATAAATATATTATTATAATTAAATTTGGATTATAGAATGTTAAAATTTCAATACCTCGAAATAATAATATCATAAATAAAGTATTCATCTATTTAAAGAAACTTCAACGTGCTCCAAAGTTTCGAGCGAGGGTGTATATCGTAATATCAATTATCAGTTCCTGTCAGTTCATACTGATTTGTTAAATAATATCTTTGATAAGTATCTATTCGATCGTAGATTTTACCCAAGCAATATTCGAAGAAATTTTATCGTATAATCGTGGCCTTTCAACACCAGCTTTCGAACAAGCTATTCGCCAACTACCAACGCCTGTTAACGCCCATCTACGATCATCTGGCTGAAGACATAACATAGGACTTCCTGCAACTTCTTCCTCCTGTGGATAGTAAACAGTAATTAGATATTTCCGACCGTGTATATTCACGAATAAACCATTGTCGTGCGAGAGACAAAGAATAAATGAGTATATACGTATATGTAATCTTTTATGCTGCTGTTGCTATAATTCACTTACGTTGCAATCGTCAGTAGAATAAGCCGGTTCCGTGCAAACACTATTTACTGATGCAATACTGATATTCTCGCATCGTTCCATCGCGCTATGCCTAAGCTGCAACCTCTGCAGTAAATCACCTAATCAAGGAAAATTGTTCTTTTAAATGTTTACATTAATTGCAAGAAAATTTCTTCAAATTTTACTTCGTAATCTTTCTTGTAATTACAATATGAATTATATAGAATTCAACAATTTGATAGAATTCAACAATTATATAGAATTCAACAATTAATCAATATCTTTTAGAGCGTTTGCTTAAATATGTTACAGATTATTTATAATATTATTCATAAAACTTCTATAATTTACACCGTTTGTAGATTTTAATAAGTAAATTAATTAACTAACAAATAATACAGTTATTAATCAACAAATAAACAATAAACAACAAAGAAATAAACTAATAAATAATAAATTTTTTATAAATAAGCATATTCATTCTGCATTCGCCTACTTAACACTTTATTTATGAGAAATTCAATCTCGAGTATACCTATCGGTTTGGTTATATAATAGTACAACATCATCAATTATACATCAAACAATTTTTTTGTGATATCGTGACAATATATCAGTATATACTGTGGATACCTATGCAAATTCATACTTTTATAAATAAAATTAAAAAGATAGAAGAGATCTTGATAGAAAATTGTTTCTCCAGCTAAATATTATACATTATGCATATTATGTGTATTTTGTAGATTTTTAATAAATATACAAAAGTATTATCTACATGTCACTGCCACATGAAGGTACATATTCATAAGATATCACTGCCTATCTAAAAATATTATACAGATCAGAATATATACTCTGGATATTTTATGCATTTCTGCATATTATAATTTTGCATTTTATGGATTTTTATATCTTATGTCAACTTTTCATAAATGTACAAAAACCCACTATCTATTTTTCAATACCATAACATACATATTTAGGAAGTATAAGTATCTATCCATACATGATACTTCCAGTTAAAATAAATCGAATCGAGGTCTTGTCAATGATATGCAAGTCGTTTCACTTTTGCCGTTTCACTCTTTCTAAAGACGATACGATGAACGGCGTAAATAAACCGTACGTGCTCTTGCAATTACGCATTTTTATATATAACCCGTCGAAGAAATGGTTGCGAACAATTGTGATGTTAAATGTAAAAATCGTAAGCAAATAAATATTCGTCAGTGAATACTCACGATTTCTGGCCCATCCAAGAGTGTTGCAATGAGTCATATTCATCGGTGGATCTTGACTTGAAGGTAGACATACAGGTCTTACGAAATCAGAAAACGTGGTGACAGGTCGATCAAGCTTCAATAAAACAGTCGTGCTACCTTCTACTGGTGATTTAATCATACCCACAATTCTACGTTCCTGTTGCCACGGCGACGTGCTCGAGAGACGTACAGTACCCATTCTTGCAGACCATTCTGCCTTTGGCTGACTGTAATTGCGTTATTATATAAGGAGAAAATGTTGAATGCTACTTTAGAATATTGATTATCTAGATTAATCAGGATGCAGGTTGTTTTGATATGACTATGAATTATAAAGAATCTGATGAAGAACACATAAATCTAATAAAAAAATGTTGAATAAAAATGTAATAATTTCTTTAGTTTAAAATTTTTTTTACAAAGAATCATTTTCAACCCTCCTATTAATCCATTGAAGAACCAAACAATAATTTGTTACAATATCACAGATATTTCAATTCTTTAAGACCTTATAAAATTGTAGAATCTTGATGGAAAACACAGTGAGAACAAAAATATTATATTTTTTTAATTCTTTTCATATCCACAAAATTCGATGTAAATTAATGAAAAAAAATTGCAAATAAAGTTTTACATTAATCCATCGTTAGTCTTCAATCATTATTATTAAATTAATCATTCCTTTAATCAATATTCTAATAATCGTAATTAAAATTTTATTGTACCATTATGGAATGTGTACAGTAATATAGGGATAATAAAGCGTACCCTTGAAAACATGAGGCTGTTGTAATCAACCAATTTTCCGCCACGAGTGTTGCATCGCATACGTGCACTTCTTCCTTGAAGAGTGCCACATGCCAAGGCCAATCTCCTGGTTCTGCCATTTTATTAAGACCTCGGCTACCACTCTTTGCGTGTAAAGATTGTACGCCACACTCTAAACATAAATACATGATTTTTTTTTTAAATTAGCGTGAACCTAAGGAAAATGGAGCTCTCACGACGTACCGAGTTCAGAGCATTGGACGTACATAACTTCTTTGCTCGGGCAGGGTGCTCTAACAAACGTAATCTCTGTTGCCGATGGATCCTCCATATGTACATATTGAACGTCCTCTTCATCGTCGATTCTTACTTCCACGGATTTCACTCCTCTATGAAAAAATTGAATTAAATTTTTTAATATACGTATATATATATTTTATCTTATCTTACAGGTCATTCATAACTGTCTTGATCTCTAAACATTTATTATTCTCTCTTAATACTAACTGATTATAATGAAATATCAGAATGTATTAAACGTATTAAACACTGATTATTGATAATTATAAATGTAAAAATATTAATATCGTTTCAGTGAAGACGTAATCCCAATATCAAAGGGATGTTTCATAGAAATTTCATTTACGGTTTTTTCAACCTTTCTGATTGTGAGATTGAGTTACAAAAGTATATAATAAATTTTTTTTAAAAAATGAATACAGAACATTAGTTTATGAAAATTGGCAATGGACTGACTTACGCCACATGATTTTCATTGGTCTAAATAAATGATAATACATGATAATAATATATGATTAAAATGCATAATTTCTTTTAAATATTAAATTAAAGCAGACATCTTTTGTGTCTGTTGCAGAAGACGTTGCACAGTGTACTCACGTGTAAGTTAACAGACTGCACAAGGAGCTGGCAGCAGTTTGAAGAACGGTTTCCATTTCCGTTCCTGGCAGTGTCGCGTTCAGATTTGCGGTGCAAAGTTTCCCGATAGTGCCTTTCTCGTTAAACACCACAAATCCTTCGTTGTTATATTTCGCGGCGAACGGTGTATCCGAAGGTTGTGATTTCACAGATCGAATACTCGGCGCTAAAGATACTGTAGGACATGTATGATGTCAAGAACGAAAACGATGCATGACGATACAAAATAACTGTTAGAAACGCTATTGTAAGATCGTAGATCAAAATGTTAGTAGATTTTATCCATTGGTAACTGTAGCTGTATCTATTTTTCAACCCTTAAATATTATAGACACTGAGTCTTACACGACATTACATTGGAAGATTTCGTAGATTGTAATATTTATTTCTAGACAGCAGATTCTCAAGCAATTTTATATTTTTATGAACACAATTAATGAAGCCCAAGCAAAAGTTTGATATTTCATATATTCTTCTATTAAAAAATTAATTGAGGAAATGGATTTTTTAATTAAAAGATTAATTCACGAAGACACAGAGAGGAGAATTTGGAGTTCTAAATTATGTTTAAAATTCAGTTTAGCTTCAATTTTTGACTGATTCCACAACCTTGCTATCACCAATCATACGTACAACAATCTTTCTCGTCACTGCCGTTGGCGCAGTCCAATTTTCCATCGCATCTCTTGCCACGTGGAATACAAGTTCTGCCTACACCGCAATGCATGTAACCGTCGCGACAATAAGCGCAATTCTTCTCGTCGGAAAGGTCAGGGCAGTCGATCACGCCGTCGCAAATTCTCGGTGACAATGCTTTCGCTTGAAGCGCTTGCACGCATCCTACGACAATGATTGTTCAATAATTGCAACGATCCGGTGATAGTTTCCGCGTTGTTTCGCAAGCAAAAAGTTACGTTCGTTCACCTGGCTTTGCTCTGCAACCACCTTGGTCCACATATTCTGGGAAATTCGAGCAATCCAGCAGGCGTTTAATCTTGTCCGGAAGTCGGCTACCGCATCCGTTCCAGAATTCTCTGCAGAAGCTCCTGCACGGTAGCTGAAGCAGGTCTTCCGGCTGATTGGATATACACGCTGGTTGCAATACTTGGCACACAAAGTCGTACGCCAATCGGTAACATTCCGCGTCGACTAGCTCCCTGCAACGAAAAACGATTGTTAATAACAATTGAAAAATCGTGGTTTTGAATGTAAATTAAAAATACAGTGCATGTATGTGCACATGTTCAGAATAAAAATTGAATATATTAATATATTTGTACTCCGTATATATTTTCATACTCACTAAAAACTACACGAGTCAAAGCGTAGACAATATTATGAATATGTTATTTTCATAGAAACAAATACAAGCGTGCAAATCGTGGTTGATATTTACCTGAAAGCGATCACATCCTCCTCCACGTCAGCCAACGAACGATGTCCTAATATATTCGGATACGATGTGACATTGTATGGAAGATGTTTGCAGTAAGATAAATCCAAACTGGTGCACCTTCTCGGAGGCGGTGGTGTAGTAGTTGGTGGTGGTGTTGAAACTGTCGTCTGTTGACCGACTTGAGCGTTCAGAGCTTTCAAGCTCTCTTGAACCTCGAGACTTTGCGAGTCGATCGTTAAATTGTTCAAATACTGCGAGGTTGCAGGATCGATCTCTCGCGTGAGAATATCAACGACGTCCGCGGTGGTGATAGTCTGGTATCGTGGGTCGAATCGAATCTCGAAATGTACCGCCAAATTCTCATTTTCGGATCTGTGGAATTTATTTACGATAAGTAATTATCGGTTGTAACTTGAGAATTATATATCTACATATGTTATATTCACAATTTGGAAATTTTATCTTGCCTACTTATTGCTTCACTATTGTATTGCATTTCATTGGTAAAGTTCGGATTTTTATGTAAAGTTGAATAGAACTTAATTATTAAAAATTATAAGCGTGTTTTCTCTATTTTTCTGGGTATTTTTATATTTTTTAAATGTTGAATAAATGCATAAAAATCCGCAGTTTATTTATGAATAATATGTACATTTATTTGTGACTAAACGAAACCTTAGTTACAGAGGCTTAAAAGAGTATAACCTGAGGTCACGAGAAAGCCAGCTGAAGATAGCTGGGTTTCTCTTGCTTGCGGGAATCGGTAAAACTTCAAGAAAGATTGCTCGGCTTTCGACCACGTTTCACGCGGAGATTTCACGATGAAACTTTCGTTTCACTCTTCTGCTTTCATTCGTTTTTAATTGAAAACCACCACAGAGATGATCTAATGATAATCAATTTTATATAAAGATTAATTTATAATTGGGATATCTCCAAGTTACAAGATTTCCATTTTTTTTTATAGAGAAAGTAACTTTAAAATTCAATACCTAAATTGTAAATAAACTTCTATGCAAATGCTTGTTTGCAAAAAAAAACCTACACTTCACAGTAATTAATAATTAATAAGAGTAAAATCATTGTTACCCATCGAGCGCCAATATTTCCACAGCGAGGAAAGAGATTCTTAGCCAGCTGCGGCGAAAGATAAGATTAAGTCGATCGCGATACTCTCGTGATCGTATTCGAAAGGCTTCGGTAGAGGGATCTGCTAGTTCTGAAACGAAGGAGTCACCTTCGATCACTCGAAATGTCGCCAGGAATATCTGATCACCTGGGGGATCCGACGTTAAGAACGTGTCTGAAAATATACCGATTGAACGCTGTTAAATGATATTCCAAATGATACTGACTATTTAATGTTTCAAAAGGAAACGTGTAAAATGCTAAACGAATTTCGTATGATTATCTAATTTCTCAACAAGTATCAAATTTATTGCAATTATCTAATTCAATTAAGAATTAAACTTTGAAAAACTCGGTTATCGTTGACAGATGGCTGCGATGCATCATAAATTAAGGAAAAAAGGATTCTTGCGCGACTGATCGTCAAATTCATTCAAACTAACTATTACACTGCAAATTTATATATTTTTCGAAATATTATATCAAGAAATACAAATCTTTTTTTTATTATTATTTTTCCTACAAATGCATAAAACTCTGCAGTTTATTAATCATTAAACGTAGTTGTACACAAAGAATAAAAATATTACACTTTAATCTGTCTGTAATTTTGTAATTGAAATACATCTTGCCAATAATGAACAAATGTAAAGATACTCCAACATTGTGTGCAATTTTCACACCTTCGAAACTTTCCATAAACGCACCTGTAATCTACATTGAGATGAAACAGTAAACGTACGTATCAATAATAACCGTGAATTAATTAATTCGAGTTCACGAAGCTGTTCTCAAGCTGTAGAATGAAAAAACGACTGTTATCCGCAACGTCGACGAGCGTCGTATCAATTTAATTTACTGTAATTGGCAGTTTCCCAACGGATTTCACTGTAGGATAATCGAACGATTTCCATCTTACGGCCATCTGCAGTTTGCTAAGTGATACTTTCTAATTCTCCTTCCTAAAACATCTCGTTCGAGAGAACAACAGCGGTAGCAACAACGGCTGTGCAGTTACAGTGTTACCCGTATTATTTTTTATTCAAATTGCTATTTGAATTTTTCCGAGATACAAGTTCACATTCGACGGACCGATACCGTAAACACAAACTAAAGTATCGAGGGCAATCGGGCACCTACGGCAAGACCGCTCCGAGGCTGCTCACCTTTCACCGTGCCTTCGGTCGATTATTTTCACACCGCAAAGATTATTTTTTCGATCCGTGATCCAATTTCTTGCGGGCGGGGATCTTCTGTGGCTCGTTCGCGGCATCAATATCAGCAGTATAAAGCTCGTTTTTCTTTTATTTCAGAAGCAACTTTCCAGTACGGCACAGCGACTCGTGAAAGTATTAGGGGGAAAGAAAATTTTGAATGTGTAGAAAAGTTAAATAAAAAATTGCATCACTTGGAGATTGCAGTTGCATCGAATATGACTATCACATATGTCTTTTAGACTGTTGAAATCACACAATTTATACTATAATATCAGTCGTTTAAATTTTAAAAGTGAAAGAATGACACGAGAATGTAAAAATGATTGTGAAAAAAAATCACACGATATTTACTGAAAATTAGTATATAATACATACAATTATCTTAAACATGTAATTAGTATCAAAAACTCGGATCACATTACAGTATCAATGAAATTTCAAAACGTTTCATATATAACAGACAATAATAAAAATATATACGTAATGAATGTTCGCCTAGGTGATTCCACGAATCACCGTACGAATTTGACAGCCCGATTCCTCGAACGCGAAATACTTTCGAAAGGAGAATTCGGTTAGTATGATGAGGCATCGAAATGATCCAAGGACACGGATCCCCCCTCTGAGGTCGAATGTTGGAGGGGTGACAGGCTCAGACGGCCCGACAACTCGGTCAGACCGTTAGCTTTACTACTTTCAAGGCCTCTTTGCTGGACCTCAACGCGATCGTGCATCTTCTTCGACCTTTGCCTCTCTTTGCCGGCGTCTGCCATGAATTACAGAACGCAGGCCTTTGCGCTTCGTCACGGCGGTATTCGCTTTCTTTTCTCGTAAATCGGCTCTCGTCCCGGGGATCCTTTTAGCTTTATCGAGAGGATCGTTCAGGTCGTTCGCGGGCAAAACATCCGATCTGTACACGTAGACGTATTTTCTCGGTAACTCGGCCGGACCGTTATGTTTGCACGCTGAAAGACCTGAATGGGCTCTGGCCGCATCATCCTCCTTCGTCCTCTTTTTGTTCGGTTTTCTTTGGCTGCCGAAGAATACGCACGGTTCCTCGACAAGAGCCAAGTACCACCTGTTTGTAAGTTTAGAACATCTGCTTCGGATCTGTACGAAACACAATGGTAGATTGAAACTATTCGGGAAGCGGTTGATCGACTGTTTCGATCTGTGCAGAATTTAAATTTTTAATATCTTGTGTGTCAATGGTATTTTAGAAAATAATTTTATATCTTTATTGTTATTTTATGTCACTCGTATACGTATTATATTATTTTATGTTATATATTTTTCATTGAGAATTCATTGACATCATATCTGATTTCAGTTCAATATTGTGCTTAATATTGTTATTTATATCATGTATTGTATTTTTATTAAATATATATTTGCAATAGATGTCTTGTAATTTCTACATACGTATTCAGATTGCTCTTAATCGTGTCTCATTATTATATCGCAGATTTTTATCCAAAATTTATAGACACAGTCAATGGAATTTAATTTCTTTAATAAAGGATTAAGAATTTTATTCTTGTATATTGTACGTATTCTGTACACTTTTTCTTATATGGATTTTATTCCACTTATTGCAATGTTAATAAAATTTCAATAAAAATTTTCCACAAATGCTGAAATACTTCTCCGAGTCAATATACATGAATTCCTGTACCAAAGGAACTTTTCAATCTGCTGAGCATTGTATGAATTGGGCGATTAGAATCCACCTATCATGTACAAACTACTTTAAATCCACTTGTTCTTTTTCAACTACTTAACGTTCACCGTTATCTAAACGTATGAATATTAACAGCATATAAATCTGCATCAATTAGCGGAAGGTTCTCCTCTTCGTTCGTACAATCGAACGCGACTTCAAGGTGAAGTACACGTGTCCATAAAGCGGAACGTACGTACATTCGCAAACGAGGGAAGACGATCACACTTTACGCTTCACGAAATATTCATCGTACCATGAAGGATTCGTCCGCTTTGTAAAACAAGCGTCATGCATTTCGCAGCAATTTCACGTCCACCAGAGCGTTGGTTAACCGTGGAGTAATTTCATTTACAGCATCAGTCGAATCGAGCATAAGTTCGCGGAGAAAGCGCACGAACAAAACCTCCTGCGCGTTTCGAATTCCTTGGCTGAGCGGTCTTCATGCTCGACAGACTAGCAATTATTAAACCTTCCGAGTCGTCACTTTTAGAAGACACAGCATAAATTGCCAGAACGGACGATATAACTTCAAAAGGCATTGTCAAACACACGATAGTGTCCAATAAGATATTATATTGTAAAAAGGCATTTCTATTAGATCGAAGTTAAATTAATATTCAAATTTATATTTTTAGTAACTTCCATTAGTTTGGAACATTAGAAGGATGAGATGAAATGTTAGGATTTCTTGAAATTTTATCATTTAACCCTAGTATTCAATAAAATGGCGGAAAGAAAATCGTATAACAAGTTTTAAGAGGTTGTTACAAAGGAGAGATTTTAATCTTCAAAATGATTATGGCTCTTACAAAGAAAACCCTTTAAAACCAATTGAATCTTTACGTGATCTTTTTTTGCTGACTTATATCAGTTTATATTATCGACACTTTCACAATCACTGATACAGTTATGCTCTTCACTGTAATAAATATAATGCTATTATATTTTTATTATATGTTCGATCTCTGGCTATCGATTATGATTCGTAGGAAATTTCTTCTTTTTCAATCTCATTCGCGATAGAACGGAATTTCAGATGCAGTGTTAATACTTTCTATTATGAGAGTATCTCACAATACGACTGCCGTTCTATCCCACGTAACGGTAAATAATCCGAAACTCGGGTGTTATACTTACAGCCAAGGTATATGGAGATTCCAGAGAAGAGGAGGAAAAGCAAAAACGCTGCTAACACGCAGCATCCGCAACGATATTGTCCACCGAGCTTCCTCGTAAATCGAATGTCGCTGTCCGATGACAGGATCGAACTTGGAGTTCCCGCGCGGCTGAATCTTCTGGTGCTTACCGTGCTGACCGATATCTGGAAAAGAAACATTCGTGATTCGTTAGTATGGCTCGAAAGAAGAAGACGGAAAATAGATTAATCCTTTCTGCATTTGGGAAAAA
>CAJDYZ010009065.1:2036-18197 GCA_903986555.1 Heterotrigona itama
ATTAAAGTGACTTTGTTGCATTATTACGAAGATCAGTATACTGAAAAAATTAGAATAAATAACTGTTGGATTCTACACTTTCTGTTCAACTGTGATCAAGGATGATATCTTCCCTGACCTTGGAAAAAGGAGTGCTCTCCTTTTCACAATTTTGTTTATGATAAATCGAAGGGAGGAGGAAAGACAAACTTCTGGAATTTTCTCTATGAATAAAACTGTCACAGAGCACTTTTGCAGGGCAATTGTTGACTTACAATTACTGTCAGCACTGATTGTGAGCTTAAATTTTTCTCCCCGGGAAAATCAAGTAAAGTAATGTAGTAAAATTGTATTGGTGCATCGAGATGGTTATAAGCGAATATATCAAACACATTTCTTTCAAAATAAACAACCCCTCTTGTGGTACAAAGCGTTATTATTTCATACACAAACTGAAATGGAGAATGCAAAAATTCTGCTATCTTTTTGTGGAAAAAAAACTTTCCGTAGAATGTTCAGTTCATTTTGATTCTCTTATCTGTAGGTGGTAATTCTGCGGGAAGATCGAGGCAAATAAAATCTTGAATATAGTGAAATTTCATTTCTTCGAGGATGAATAAGAAGACAGAACGTTCGCGTACGCAGCAGGTGCGACGAGTGTGAAAACAGCAGCGTGTATATTTTATTTTCGAACTCGACCAAGTTTCAAGTGAACCCAGCCACCGAGACCGTACGTTTGAATGGCGATTAAATTCTGACGGAACGGTGAAACCTGCGAGGGCACAGCTCGAATGAAAACGTTCTCTCGATCAAAGACACGCGAAACGTGCCCGCGCAGCGGTAACACAAGGAAGCCTTCTAAATCGGAGTGTGCTGAAGGGCACACGCTGTGATCAGACACCGATGAAAACTTGTCTCTCTCTCTCTTTTCCTCCCCTCTCGCTCGTCCCGCTCTCAGTCGAAGAGATAAGCCGGCTCTAATTAAATGCCGCGCAGGGAGAAGACTGTTACCCGCGCGTTTTCTCACGCGATCAAAGCTAAACGAGCACGAGTCTTGTACGACGTCCATCGAAACGTTGGAAATCAATGGAAGGAAAAATGCATCGAAAGGGCACGTACGTCTCTCACACATTAACTAAATTTTAGGCACTGTGCGCCACTATAGTGGCTTTCGCGGATGTCATCTTTCTGAACGACGCGCCACTATAGTGGCTCACTCTAATAACTCACTCGTTCACCGTTTCAATCAAATGATCGTTCAATCAATATACAGACAGAATGCACAGTCTTTGTTTTTGACACGCCAGTGTCAAGTATGAGCTGTTGCTTTTCATTGAAATAAATATACAAATTTGCTCTTTTTAAAGTATGTGTATCATATCTTTAAGAAAAATTATAATCATCGAGAACTTCATTCCAATGTACTCGCGTAGAGAACAGCATTGTCCATCACATATTGCAGTGCTGTATCGTTTACACGTAATTTCGCGTTGAACTCTGCTGTACAGAGAAACCCGCCCGCGCAAAATTCAGCCTAACAGGTTAAGTAGAAAAAAAATCTTTCAGCGAGACTCAAGATGAGACAAAAGATAAGACGAGACTTCATACGAACATGTAGAATATTTCTTCGGATACTTGTACAAATATAGTTCACCGACTAATAACTTTCTAACAAGGGAAGTGTGAATCACCGATTTTGATGAAATTTGGCATAAATTGGTAGTTCTCAAGAGGATATTTTTCTTTTCTTTTCATTTTTTTTTTTTTTTTTTATCGGCAATGTAGTCGATGTAGTCCTCAAAGTTTTGTCAAATATCTAGAAAATTATTGAAGGGTACCGTTTTTGAGTAAACCTGATGAAATCAGTGTTTTTTTTTTTTTTGTAATCTCCTTTACTTCGTCTTGAGTTCTGACTCTGTAAATATCTTGGTATCCAGCAACAAGTCAAAGAGGTATTTTAATTTACTAAAAACCTGTATGAGAAAATCGTGTCTTTTTATATTCCGTGATGATGAAACATTTACAAAATACGTTTCTTAAATTCAGCCTCCATCAGGCGATTTCTCAAAGATTTCCTCGTTTGCTAATGCAATATACGTATGGACGAGCAAGTGAATAAACATTTTTAAATCTACAAACTCTACGAAGGATGTAAGTACACTTCGACGAGCCAGTTAATTCGCCCACGTATCCTGTTAAACCGCGAACAATCGGAACTTACAACTGTCAAAGCTCAGACGCTCGTCTTACAGTCAATCAAAGAATCGAAACTCCATTTCGAGGCTACGGAGAGAGAGAGAGAGAGAGAGAGGTCTATCAGCCACTTGTCATTCACACCTCCGCCCAACGAGAAATTCATGCACCCTCGAGGCTCGGTTGCAGCTCGGTCTAATGAAATTCCAGGAGCCCAGGGTCCATTTGCTTAATTGCTATTAATAACGGAACACCTTTCTCCGGTCAACGAAGCGTACGCCGCCGGATAATCCGCGTGTAACTCGCGCTGTTCGAAGTTTCGCCGGCTTGGAAAACCACCACTCCCTCTCTCTCCTTTCCTCACCGCGTAACTCCGTTCGCATTAGCGCGCGTAATGTTCGGTTTATGGAACCGGCCGCAGCCCTTCAACCACTTCATTATCCACGTCGTGTTATATCGAGCTACTTAATCGCGAACGTTTGCCGACAAGATTACAACAACGAAACGATCCCTCGCCTGCTGCGACGATAATCGAGAAACTTTTTCGCCGGCCCGGCCGAGCCAAACAGCGACCCGCACTACTAGATCGAGTCTTATCTAATTCTTCCTTGTAAATAACACTGTGGCTACAAGCTGCACTAGGGGAAGTATTTGGATGTATTCGCAGACGATCGTCCAGAAAATTCTGATTTTCTACGTGAGAGAAAAAACTGTAGGATGGGCCATCTGTTTTTTAATAAAACATGAAAATATAAGAAGAAAGGAAATTTTTCTTTAAATATATAACGAGAAGATTTTTGGCCCCTGAGCCAGTTAATTATGTCATAAATATTGCAATTTACATCGAAGAGAAGTTGCAAGCATACAGAAAAAATAGAAGAGTTTTTTTCTAAGGCGAGAAAAATATAAATAGGTGGTTAGATTCCACGAATCTGAAATTCCACCCGCGGATTTTTATCTGCCTGTGTGCAAACATGCAGGGAATGCAGAGGATGGATGCTTGCTTGAGAATTTATCCGATGTACCGATAAAATTAAGGATCATTCCTCGTCTCGAGTGTCGAGATTTAACATAAGACGCCGAACATCGAATCTGTTGTTACGTTGAAATATTGCAAATTCTGCAACAGACACAAGTTGAGCCATGTTTGATGGATTTATCTTACTACTAAGGGATCATCGGTGACGATTTTTCCCTATTTTTTTACGACATCGAGAGTTGCATTTACTCACGTACGAGAAAATGGAAGAACAAAGGCAAAAAATTGTACCAAAAAGGAGAATCGTCACATATTGTGAAGACTGTATCGATTCACCTTTCCTTTGTTTTCAGTACGATAATAATATTTTACATCTTATACGCGCAAATATTACAATTACTATTATTTTAACATGGTCTGTGGAACCTTGAGAAATCGTTTCTTTTTTCTTCTTCTTTTTTTTCACCACCGACCGTCGAAATTTTGACATTTTTTTTCCATTTTCATCGCGCTGTTGAACGTGCAAGTCTGGCGGACTGGATTCAAGAGATGACCAGTTCGGTTCGCCAGGTTTAATCGAGAAACTTTCGGGGGAAAGGAAAGTTGGAGAACTAGGAAAGTGGTAGTAGTAATAGCAGTGCAAGCACGCGTCCTCTCGGACCCTCTTCGATGTCTTTTCGACGTATCGGTTTCGAATCCAATCTTCCGTCGACGATTCCTTTGTCCTCGCGGGAACGGACGTAACGTCGTCCCTCCTTTTGGGCAGCCCCTTTGTTCTCGGGCGAAGACGATCGATTTAAATACAGCAGGGAACTCGATTACGGAGGCGCGCCTCCGCGAGTGTTCGCGATCCCGCAGTCTACTTCGAATCGTGTGTATCAGCAGCCTTGCAGAGGCAGTGAAAAGTTCCTCTACCCCTTCGTTCAGTGGGGGATGATGTGCGAGATGTGACAGTCGGATGGTTGGAATGAGATTCGTTTGAAGGTTGGTTCCTTTCTAGTTTGCTACAGAATCTGCCTGAATTGACAAGCACGAGCTCAACTGTTACAAATTCGTTCAAATTATCCGGTTGTTAATTCGAAATTTTAGCTCTTTTTTTTTTTACTTCTTTAACGTCCACGTATCCACGATATTAAAAATAGCGCATTGCACGACGATGGAAAAGCGGAATAGGAAGTTTTGCAAACTGCGGTCCCTGTTAATGGACATTCTGACGAATTAAATAACTCGAACTAATTAATTCAAACGATGGTTGAAATTTTCTTCTTCGCGGGGCTGCCAGTTCGCGTTAAAACAATTAACTATTAGGTTGCACCAGCGAGGAAATTAGTCGATTGCAGAAGGACAGGTTGTCGATACCTCAGATATTAATTTCGTTAAAAGTTACACAGACCGGTGGCATTTCGACATTCCCGCCGTGTGTGTTCGTTCGCAATGTTACACAATACAGCTGGTGTAACAATACGCGATCTCCATCGGTAAAAAAAAATTCAATGCAACGCGCCTGACCGTTCAATTAATTCCGGTAGTCGGTGGCGTTGCGCGCCCGCGATGTGCAAAAAAGAAATAACCGAAACGTGTATTTTATTCCGACGGTCCGTCACCCCCTGTGCAATTTGTCCGGCAGCATCGGTCCAAATGAATTGAATCCGAAAAAGAAAATCGCCGCGCGTTCTCGTTCTGACATTATTAAGGGCTGAAACGCCGAGAGAGAGAGAGAGAGAGAGAGAGACGCGAGACCGTTACCGTTAAAGGATTTTCACGGTCGTTTCTCTGCAAAAACGAGATCACGCCCATTTTCGCTCTTTGTACTTTTATTTATTCTTTTTTTTCATCTTTTTCTCTTCTCGAAATTGACTCGACATCTCGATGCAATATCGTCAAATTGTTCGATCTGTTATCTCGTGACACTGTACCATTCCCATCCTGCTCTCTATGAAAATGGACGAATATTTTTAATTTTTCTTTTTTTTTCCGAACGATTAAACGCGCGTCGAGAGGGTAACTATGGTTCTGGAAGCCGCAGATAAGTATCGAGGAGGGGAAGGGAGGTGTCGAAAAACACGTCAAAGGGGAGGACGTAATATTCGGTCGACAAACAAACTTCGTGAGGTTGAAAGCTCGTGAAAACTCATTCCACGTACTAATGGCCGGGGGTGAACCGAATTTCCAATCGCGCCTGGTGCACAATTTTGGATTTCAAGCTTCTCGCGTTTCTCGAATTGTCTCGAGTTTCCATCCTCTCTCTTTCTCTCTCTCTCTCTCTCTCTCTCTCTTGCGCGCGCGCTGTCCATTTCCATACTTCGCCCGGGGGTGAAAACTAACAATCGGGGAGGAAGATCTTGGCCAACTCGTTCTGACAAGTTTGCATCAAGTGTGTAGCCGAGGCTTCGAAAATTTCGAGTGAATCCCCACGAGATTCTCTCTCTCTCTCTCGCTCGCTCTCGTTTTTCACCCTTACCCGGCCAATTCGATATCGGAATTTGATCAAATCCTCTCTGCCCGCCCTCGCTTCGTTTCTATTCGACCACCCTCTGTTTCCAGACCCTCGGCAGATCGAATTCTTCCAGCTCGAGTGACATGTCGCCGAGTTTACTCGGCTCGAGCTCCCGCTGCGCCGCGTCTACAGGGTGGCGGACGTGTAACGAAGCACGGTTATCTTCGAAGGTGGCCGTTTTCCTCGAGTTGGATCGATGAGGGCGGGTAATAGTGATCCAGCGAACTAGGTGGAGAGAGAGAGAGGGGGGGAGGGGAATCTTGGAATCGCGTATGCATTTGGGAATAGAGGGGGTGGTGCGCCATTGAATGGCCCCTCGGGTGACTGTGCCAACAAACCCTAACTAACGTAAATAAGATGTCCTAGGAGGGTAGTTTCCATCTTTTTCCCTCTCTTCGGATCCTTTGTCTTCTTCCCCGTGATGCTGGCGGCCCATCATCGTCCTTCGTCGATTCACTTTTCCTTGGCACGAACTTTCCCTTCCTCGGTTCATTTGCTGTTTCCCGTTTTCGGTTTCCGTTTCGCCCCCGTCTGTGCCTCTCTGTTTCTCACCTGTGACACAGACCTACTTTTTCTCTCCTCGCCGTCTCAATAATCCCTAACCATATCCCTTTATCTCTCTCAGAGAGCTCCTGCTTGGTCCTTCATTCTCTTCGTTCTCTCCTCCTTCTCGCTCAGGGTCGTTTTCTTCACCCTCGAAGGCGAGACCCCCGGGCCAATTACCGGATTTCTTCGCGAAGAAACCCAGTGACCAAGTCAGATTCGCATCTGCCGCGTCGATGAATTCGACGAAAAATATACAATTTATACGCAATTGTACAATTCGACGTTTACGCAAAAAGTGCTGGAGCTCGTGCGATTCGTTCGATAACTCGTGTAGAATCTAATTGTCCTCGTCTCTACTTCCGAGTGTCGTTTATGGTAGCGTCCTTATTTTTCTTAAGGAAAAATCTTGCAGGTCCTAGAAGATCGAAGGAGTGACCCCTGTGCCTGTTTTATCGACCTTAAATGTGAATTTCATTGTACCTTCTTTACTATCGACTTTCTACGCGTTACAAACGCGCGCAGTTACCATACGAAGGGATGAATTTGTAAAACGATCTCCATAGGAGAGAGTGGATCTTCTGGCGGTATATGATGCTTTGTGTACGATATTCGGTCGAATGCTGGCTCGAATGAGTTTCGTATAACATCATAATGATCGAGGGCGTAACGATGAGTGGGCGGTTTCGCGGCCGATCTTCCGCTGGCCTTGTTACGACGTAACAGTCGACGTGTTTCGCAGAGTCATAAATTATAAGCCCGGTTTTTGGGGCGGACGACGTCCATTGTCCCCCTCCGCGAAATATTGCCGCAGAGATATTAATGGTGTGTGATACATCGACAGAGAACAAAGTGGGAGAATTAAAAGGGGTTGCGAAAGGGGTGGATTTGCGTATTTTTTTTCTCTCTTTTTTCATTTGCGGCCTAGATATTTAGCGCTCTTTAAGGGAGAAAGAACTACGATCGTTTTTTTTTTATAGCGCAACAATTTTTAATCACATGTCACGCAATTTTAGAAATTCTGTTATCCCACAAGGTCGTTTCGTTCTTTTACTCGCTTGTGGCGAAATTTCGAATATATCTTTTTAGCAAAAATAATTAGCGTGACGCCGTCGCTGTAAAATTTCTTTAATTTTGAAATCGGTGATAATCCCATGATAAAATTCACGTAATTTTCTTTACACGTTTCGTCGATTTGTGAGCCTAGGACGTTTTGTCCCTTGGCTTAATCCAATTGAGCGCAGTATTCGTCTGAATTTCTTGTCTCATTGTCCAGAAGCAACTCGAGAAACAAAATTCCTTGATCGAGGCCTTGTGTTTCTCCGAGTTCGTTTTCTTTGGGAATTGTTGAACAAAATCCTGCAAACTTTCTCATCCTCGGTTATCAAACGTTTCGGCGGTAGGTTCTTTCTTTCATATTGCGAGCAAACAAACATGTGCACGTTGCTACACGATTTCGTTCGATGAATTCACACTTCCCTGGTTAGCTTTGACGTCGTTCCCACTTCCTTGGAAGGTAGACGATGACGATGGAATATTTAGAACTTTCTTGACGCAAACTTTCAAATTACGTTGGGAAAATTTCAGAACTTACACTTGGGACGATCCGATATTTTTCTCAACGTCGTCACAGCCTGGTGGAGCATTTCGAAAAAATGTTCAAACAAAACGAAGACTCGAATGAGCTAGACCGGCTAGCTGCACGCAGACTTCAAACTTCTCTTGCAAAACAATTAAGATCTAACGATAATTGATATCGGTTTAAAACGGAGCGAGGCTTCATCAAGCCTCGGCCCCGGTAGTTCCAACCGGAAATTTCGTTAAATCACGAGATAATGGAGCAACGATAATGGCCATTCGGTGGCTGGCAAGCTTTCCCGGCGGGGAGTCGGGGCATCATTACCCACGAGCATCTCATTTATATAATCGAACGTCTACTCTCGCAGAGTCTTTATTAGTCATGCCCAAAGGCACTACGTAGAAAAATGAGAAGACTTTCTCTCTCTCTCTCTCTCTTTCCCCTTCTGCGTCGCAAGCGTTTAGCACTGCTAACGCTCTTTACCCTCTTCTTTGACTAACCGATCCGGAAATGATGAATTCGCGAGCCTTATCGCGACCCATGCGCCGTTGTTTCTCCCCGGTCGACTTCAACAAATAAGCTGTCCCGGGCCAGGATATTTCCCTCCCTCTTTGAGGGGGGGGGGGGGTTCCGTAATCCTTGTTGCGAACCCGGAAACCTGTCTCTCTCCTGCCGCCCTCTCAGTCGATTGCTGAACTTCTTATCGCGAAACGAGCAGACCATAAGACCGAAAATTGGACTTTCCGTTTGAGTCATCTTCTCGTAAGCTCGGGGACGAATTCTCTCGAATTACGTACCGTCTGCTTCACTCGTTAACTAACCTATCCTACCCATCTACCTTGCTTTGCCTTCTCCCTTTGCAAACGTAACTTCTCCCCCTCCGATAATTTGCATCCAAAGTTCCATCGACCAACAAACGCTGTTACAAGTCAAGACAGATGGACCATTCTCTCTTTCTCTCTCTCTCTCTCTTTTTTTTTATCAAAACATAATTTCATAATGGGAAACAACAAAGTGATCGTAGTTTTTCGCAGCCTTTAACTGAACGTTTTAGTTTCACGTATTTTCCATAATTGGTCAAAATAATACAGCTAACTGTATGCTTAATGTAGGAAACGATACAAAGAGTAAGTTTTATTAAACAGAAAAAAAAAAAGAAATTGTAATTAATGAATGTAATCTATTCAAAGGTGATGTTCGCTAGTTGAATTGTTCATTAACCAGAATTAATCGTTCATAGATGGCAGTAAAAATTCAGTTCCACAAATCTTACACACAGGTTGCCATGTTCGTTATCCGAAAACATGTGTCTGTTGCTCGAAACGTAAAAAGTATTCGTTGTCAGATTTCTTCGGAGTCCGAACTGTTCATTAATCGATCATCCACTGTATATATATGTATTTTCATATTTTTTATGTACAGGATGGAAAGAGAAATTTGTCCGTGGCTATCATATGTATGTACACCTTCAATCAGATTCAGTGTCAAAAGATCAAAAATTCTTTTTTGCATTGTATTTTCATCACAACTTAATAGTTGTTTCGAAAAATGGCAAAAAGCTTTCTTAACACTGCGGACGCGTGCGTGCTAACAGCGACTTTACGGTTCTGGATTTACACCAACATTTGATTTATCATAGTTGCAACATCGGTGTGAGTCTAAATAGTCAGATGATAGGACTAATTGTTAACATTGCTCGAAATATAAGTGTTATATTCACGCGTCCAGAACCATAAAGTCGCTGTTAGATCCGCAGTCTTAAATGATTAAGAAACTTTCTCGCCATTTTTCGAAAAAGCTATTGGGTTGCGACAGATGATTCCTTGGAAAAGTTCTATAATGCAAGGAAAGAAAAAGAAAATTTTTGTTTGACTTTGAAATTTAAGGTCAAGGTCAATTTTGCGACAGATTCTTCCCATCAAATCGAAGGTGTAGAATTCATCTTTGATGGGCCAGGCAAACTTTCTTTTCCATCCTAAGACAATTAAATGAACGAAAAGAGTGACAATGAAATTAAGTTTTCGAATTTTTCATTTGACCGGACATTAAACGCCTAAACGCTATCGCCCGAAGCTTCTTTTTCCCCTAGTCTTTCTCGCAATATTTCACGCTGCATCGAACCAAGTCGTCAAGATAACGTTCCCTGAGTTTCTCTCTCTTTTAATCCAGGCCGAAAGGGAGCGCTTTGCGAAAACGCGTGGTGGAAGTTCGATACTTTGATAACGAAAGTCCGAGCATCTTCAAGTCTCGACGCATCTTCTTCCGGCTCAATTAAAGAAGTTTCTTCCCGAGACGCAGTCTCAATGACGTCTCGGGGTTTCCCGCGTCCACCGACCGGAAATTACATACGTAGCCGTCTTTCTTCCCTCTAATTTCGTTCCGCGAAAACGTTCTCGCTTCCCGCGTTCGTCTGGCGAACGAGTGTTTGTTCCTCTTTTTCGTTGAATTAATTGCCAGCACCGCCGTGGTGTTCGACGCGCGTCCCACGAGCGGAACGATGCTGTAAACCGAGAACGACACCTCTTTTTTTTTTTTCCTTTTTAACAAGTCGTTTTTATTTGACACAGTTTCAATTCTCGCAACACGCACCCCGTGGTTACGTCACGCGCGACCGACAGACGTGCCGTGGCTTTTTCGACGAATTGTTGCGTCCCACCGTTTACACGAGAATCAATTGTCTTTTCTTTTTTTGCTTGTTTGTTTGTTCTAAACAGATCTTTTCAACTTGACGTAACTGAACAGTTTTTCGCAATAAAAGACGTTTTTAAAAGAAACTCGTGGTTGCAAGGGAGAAAGTAGGACGAAAAAAAAAAAAAAAGAAATCTCTTAATTTGGAGCTTAAAATAAGAAAATGACGAAACTTTTTGAAAGAGAAATTGTTTGGCTCACCTTGGAAAATTATATTTCCTGGATATACTGAATGAATACCGGATAATTATGAAAAGACGTATAGAATGCAGTACAGTTATGAAATTTTCAATCTTATCACTTAAAAAATAGTGAAAATTATTTTTTACAAATATCTCTGTCTTTCTTATAGAAAATTATGTCAATTACCAGCTTAGCAACTTTTTTACCGTATTTATAACACTAGACGTACGATCGATTTGGACTTGATAGGCAATAATAACGAGACTTTGTGTTTACGTAACTTCGATTACAGTAAACAGTGTACAGACATTGTGATAAATTTCACTTCGATGTTACGGTAAATTATTCTTCATCGACGATGGAGACTATCTCTTGTACAACGATGTAAAAACTCTCTGTTGATTAATTGAGGCTACCTTGTCGATTAGTTGGCGACTACCTCATTGATCAATTGAAAACTACTTCGTCGAAACTAGCGTATACTTCGTATCGATCTTCTCTTGCGTTGTCATAATTCAGTTCTTCGATACATTGATTTCAAGCTGTTATTAGAAGAGATGATCATTGACCATATAATAACAAACATGTTTATTGTCTGGCTTTCAATTGTCGCGTCTTAGCCAAGGTCTGTGATATAGATCAATTTATACATAAAACTCGAATTTTACGTATTTTTTTTTTTTTTAACAGCTACACGACGTAATAACATTATCAATAATAACGAATAGTTATGTTAATAGTAATAGTCTGTGTTATCAGTTATAGAGTGGAATTTTCTGGGAAATTTCTGGCCCAGGAGTGGACCATTCCCTGTTGCAAATTGTTCTAGCGAGGCTTCTGTGGACGCGCGAGAACGCCAATGGCAGATTCGCTCGCGGGACGCGTTTCCCAGTCAGGCCAATTCCGTACTTTCGCTCGTCACGATTAATTAGCTTAATTCTGGCTTCCTGTTGTGCGTACCGGCGCTGGGGGCATAACCGGCCGCATTCCGGCCTCATAGTCGACGCACGTGCGTCGCCGTAAAAGCACTCGTGGCATCCATCCGACCCCCACGTCGCGACGATGAGCGCCGCCGAGACGTCCATCTGCGTTTCCGTGCTCTGCGTATACATCCTCAGAGCCACGCCGCCATCTCGCGTCTTCGATCGTTTGGGTAAGGAGCGAATCAGTAGAATTAAATGGATCCGTGTTTTGAACTCATCTCTCTACGTGGTGATACTTTTTCTTTTTTTTTTTCTTTGTCATAAATCTCGATCAATTCGTTGATCGACATTTTGTTCTTCAAGTCGTTCACAGTCGTTCCTCGTGTGGTTCGATTAGACGAAGAAAGTTCAGGAGATTCTTCGATGAGACCAATCTTGCAACTCTCTTTGGTACCATTTCACTTTCGCTGATTTCTTCTGACTTCTGCCAACAGCTGCCCACGTTGCAATTCACGTTTCTGGTGTTCTCTAATTTGTTTAATCGAGCGTAATTTATTTTTTCTAGTTTGTATGATTTTTCGCCGAGTGACGAGGAATCATCCGACGATTGCCAACGAGGCAAAGTTCCCTAATCATGGGCTGATTCTTGATTCTTCGACTTTTCAGTTTGTGCTCGACGGGCCAATAGTTCTAGAATTGTCCCGTAATTTTTCCAAGTCCGAAAGATTAATCTAAAATTTTAAACATCAAGTCCTCGTGTTTGAGAGTGTTAAAAAAGTTCAAAAGAGAAGAGTCTCGTCTTCTTTCTCTAAATTCACAGAACCACGAGTGTGAATCGTGTCTCGTTCAAGTTTACCGCGCCGTGCCGCGAACAACTCGAACAACCGTTCTGATTAGGGGTTTGCAACTTGAAAGCAGTTATGAGTCACAATAATACGCTGCGACGGTGGTATACGGTATCTCGTGGAACCACGTTTGTCGTGAGTCAGAGACAATTTTCTCCAACCTCCCTCTAGGTACATGTAATTCCCCCCCCCCCTCTCTCTCCCTCGTATATCACGTTGCTTGCTCTACTTGTTGTTTCCTTCAATTTAGCACCGTGTACATTTTTCCCCTGCACTGCCTCCTGAATCGTAAACTTTGTAACAAATATATTTTATATAAGCTTCTTTGGAAGGCTCTTTTTCTCACGAATGAAAATAACATTCTGTGAAAAAGGGAACGCGTCAAGGCGTGGCGTCACCGCGGAAAATGGGACTGGCGACATTTTCCTAGCACGCAACGCAACACCGGCACCACTGTGTGTGTGTGTGTGTGTGTGTGTGTGTGTGTGTGTGTGTGTGTGTCCCGAAAAAGAGTCGCAAACCGCAGACAATTTTTTTTTTCTTTCCACCCCCGTGACTGCTCTTTGTTCCCGCGCTACCGGCTTGCGTTCTCTCTGTTTGCGCGCATTTTTCTGTGTCAATTTGCGCCACTTTTTACCCTCTCTTCTCGCCCTCGTCTGCTTCTGCTTCGAGATACGCTAGAAGTTACCGCAATGTGTTTCAACAAACGTTTTTGCGTTACGCGAGACACGTCGTATCATCATAAATTTTAGATTATACCGGGTATTTTTCGCTCAACATACATATATAACAGCTGAGCGAAAAATACCCGGTATAATCTAAAATTTATGTATATATATATATATATATATATATTCGGAAGAAACGCGAGAAGAGTCGTTCCTCTTCTTCAAGCAAGGAAGTAGATGTTTCGTACGACGCGATCTTATCTAGTCGAAATTGGCCGATTGAAGAAGCGACACGACGATGTTAAGCGGATATACGAGAGAGTGTGTGTAAAAATCGGCGCCGATTTCCCCTCACTTATAAGATGCAGTCGCGTTATCCTCGTTATCGCGGAATTATCGTGCAATTACCCGACGATACGAGAGCCGATTAGAGAACCTACTCTTGGATTCCAGCCATCCTTTTGTTCCTTTCATCTCACGCGCAAACGTCGTCGAAAGTCGTTAACGATCTAACGAGCGATTCTGTGTCTCGATTTTTGCCCGCAGCTCACGCCAAGGAGCCTTCCCTGGAGATCATGCCAAACGGGGAGACGCAGACCAGGCCGATCGGCTCCAGCATCATCTTGACGTGCAAGCCGAACGTCGACGACACGAAGCTGATCAAGGACATGCAGTGGATCGATCCTCAGGATCGCGTGATCGAGTCGCTCAAGTAAGCCTTCAATGAAACTGTCACGATGCGTAGGACTCGGCCAAACTCCGTGTCTTTAGAAATAATTCCGTAATTTCTTTGGAGCGTAACGATACCTTTTTTTTCTCCTTTTTTTTTTCTTCTTCTTCTTTGGCCCCTTTCTTTCGTCATCTGCACGGTGTATTCTCGTCTGACGGAAGCGGCAATTCGTACGATCGTGGAACGAATCGTATTAAAAATTTTGGCAAAGAAAAGCTTGATTTTTAGTCGAGATTGAGAATAGGTTCGGACGTGGCAAGGGAATTGCACCGGGGATTGACGTAGCTTCGATATTTTATTAAGCAGATTCAACTCGAGGTGATTAAAAATTGGAGACATTTTGCAAGTAACAATTCCATGGATTTTTGTGGCACGCGGTTATAACTCAAGCGGCGAAGTAAAAGACGTGTCGTCGCGGCAAACGTTTGCCAAGTCGGACGAGAGTGCACACGAGCAACGAGAGTTTCACGCTTCTGAGCTTTTCGCGACAATAAACAGAGCCGCCTTTAGCTAACAATTGGAAAAAAAAAGAAAAGAGTGTAACAGTGGGCCTGGCGTAATTTTCGAGTGGAGAATGCGACGAAACGATGATTTCTCATGCTTGTCTTTCTCTCGATGACGAGACGAAGATAGGAATTTGATAGAGAAAAAGGGAATAAGTACGAAGATAAAAACGTGGAAGAAAAATAAAAATATGGGCATTGAAAGGTCTGTTGCTCCATCTGAAAAATTACTGCCTGCTCAACTAACTTCTCCCAATATTTTTTCTTCTCTGTGAAAAAAAATAAAAAATAAAAAATAAAATAAAAATAAAACACACAGATAGAAACACCGACCGACACACAGCACTAATTTAACGAAATTTCTGTCACTTATCTTGCACACAGACTCGTCGTCTTGCCGATGGAAAGGCGAGTATACAAAACTCCATTCAAGACTTTTACACGCTACCCCGTAGTGTCGTTGCCAGTTCCCTCTCTGTTCTCCCATGGTCGTCCCCTTTAAATAAATATATGTATATTTACTACACTATGATATAGTTACTTTAGAATTTCTGTCACTTTCATCACAAACATAGACGACTCTTCTCTTTCTTTGCACACACACACACACACACACACACACACATATGTACATAAACACACGCATACCCACGAATATCATCGAGAAACGCGCGCACGACCCCGTGCAACCATCGACCCCTTTAACCTTCCCCTCCTCGCGGCTGATTTACGTCTAGTACAGCCCCCTCTGCACGGAACTCTTAATTGCTGCAGGTCCGCCCGATTGTTCTGCGAGCTAAGCGTTGCTCATTAAGCTGTTCGCGAAAGTTTCCCGCCTTCCGTAGCCAAACTGACTTCGCGTTGTATTTGAACGGTTAAACAGAGCCAAGAGCCGATCTCTCCCTCACCCTCTTCGAGTCCGCGTGTTGTTATCCCGCGTTATGGCGCGCGCCGCATCGCTGATGCAACGAAACCCGCGGCTGCTAATGTTGATGTTAAGCGACGCTCGGCCCGTGTTCGTTGTTCAACGAACAACGGCGACAAACAGCCGAAACGGGCAAATTCTAGCGAAGATTCGTTTCGTCGGGCGATTTTTAGGCGATAACATTGCAAGCTCGAGCAAGAGGGCAAGCTTCGTGCTAAGAGAGACGCAGCTTCATTCCTCGTTATTAAGCGACGTACTTTGCTACTTTCGCTGTTCCCGGGCAATAATCTGCAAATAAACTTTCGAAAATAATCGTTTCTTTAGTAGTTTTCGATTTCAGTTGATTTGTTTCAAATGCAGCCCATTTGGTTTTTGGATTAAAGGAATCGAAAGCTACGCAAATAATTCGTTTGGAAAATTGACGGACTTGGATCAGAGAAGATAATATTTATTTGATAATTGTAGATTTGTTCTTTGAAATAACATTCGGTGAAATCAGAATACTCAAATTAAAGGGAAAAAATGATCGATGAAAATGAAGATAATTTATTAGTGTGTTATCACGGCGGAAATAGAGTTCTGATCCGTCAATGAACAAAAGATGAGATATCTATTAAAGTTGCAAATAAGAATAGTCTCTCTACCGATGACGAAGACGCAAAGGGAGTATTATTTCTTTCATCGTCATCAAGCCGATATACATTTCAACTTGTATCTGATGGATCATGCCTTGAGAAAAACCAGTTATTTCTATCAAAATCAAACAATAAATAGAAATACCCTGGCGAATAGTGAACAATTTATTTCACAAAATAAATTTAATTGGAAATTAATTGGAAATAAATTAACTTAATTTCTATACGAAATACCTAACAATTCGTTACTTTAGATTATTATACAGATTATTTCAGAAATAATTTCAAAAA
>CAJDYZ010009073.1:10978-22192 GCA_903986555.1 Heterotrigona itama
AGTATCGCCACGTTGGCCAACACTGGGATCGCGCTGCCCAACACCTGCTTCACCACCAGCCGCATCTCTTCGTCGAGAATCTCGATCTCTCTTTGACTCTGAAAATCGTCCGCGCCGATCCAACCCTCGCTACCTCAACCCTCGCTATCGAAAATCTTCCTTCCCCGCGACATGTCGTTGCTGTTACACGCGATGATTTCCCATCGAAAACAAAACACGACTCGACGCCAACTTCTCTCTCGGTTCACCTCGGTTTCGCGATACTGCGACATTCGACGCAATTCGCGTTTCCTCTACATGCACGATTCGATTTCTCCGCAACTCTCGAGAACGACGCGATCCGTATCTGCACAGTTTCTTCGTGCACCGGTTCCGCTTGTTCGGCCAACCTGCCCCCGTTTCTGTGTTTAATCGCCTCGCCACTTTCCATCCGAGTTGCTCACGCAATCTCCTCCCTCTGCTTCCTTGTAATGTCAATGTGGGGTGTACTTGTCGAAAAAATGCCGATAAAATAAATAAACAAATCGATTGCAACACGACTGACGTTCGTCCTCTCCCTCCCGACAACTATTATAGAAAAAGAGATTTCCTTTCTTTCTTCCTTTGTAATACGATCGATCACCCTCGGTACGAATCGCGCGTTCCCGTCCGATAATTATGAAATCAATCGGGGAAAAGGGGAGCAAATACGTGCGATTGATTCGCGGAATTTGCAACGTCATCGTTTCAAAGTGCTTTTTGCAACCGACGAGACTCTTTTTTTTTTCTCTCTCTTTTTCGAATCTCTTCGCGTTTCGAACGCGACTCGGAAGAATTCGTTGCACGTGTTTACGCGAGTATCGCAACGTGCTGGTGCAACGATATTCATAAAATATAAGCGACGACGCTGGCCGCATCCTTCGACGCGGCACGCAACGTGTTTACGTGTTTGCGTGTTTGTCGTCGTTGAAATTCGACATCGATCCGCGATATCGGGTGAGCCGATCATTTCCCACTGATAAGCCTAACGTTGCGAGCAATAATAATACGTATGGCGTAATTCGGTAGCCGTTCGTTATCGCAAGATTCAATTAATTCTATCCAATTTCGATTAGATTCGATTTGCCATGACTCGCTGCCGATTGCCGTTGTCACAAGTTACGACAAGTGGATTAATTTGACAGGTAAGGTCAGTCACGTACGCATGTTTTGCACTGCTCTTGCAAATCAAGGTTTCTCTACAAATTTGTTTTTTCTTTTTTAAATCGTTACATTAAGAATTTAAAAAATTCAGTAGAAAGTTGTTGCACGCCATGCATAGAATGGCGTAAAATTAACATGAAATGCTTATTTAACGTTAAAAGTGGACTACGATAAGTTATTAATCACATTAAAAATCTCATTGACAAATTGATGGTCGAAATTCTCAAAGTGTATGCATTAAATTTTTCTCGAAACGCCTGCGAGGCAAGATAAAAAATAATATTCTTTGACGAATTGGATAATTTAATTATTCGGAGAACAAAGGCGCAATCAAAACTGTTGTCAGACCAAACCAGTTCATGTCACCTGGGGGACGAAATGTTCCCTCAATTGCTCGAATTATTCTGGGAATTGCACGTTCGTTTACTTTAATTATTATTTGCTGATTTCATCGGAGATTACTGTGGGGACAGAACAAAGATAACTCGAAGAAGGTGTGGTCGGTTTTGGAAAATGTACCAAAGTTATTCACAATGATTTCGTTGGTCAGACAAGACACGCTTTTTGCACCATAATTTCCAATGATGAACTTTTGTCAAAAATTAAATTCTACGCAAGAAATATTTTGATTGATCCGCCAAACCGTAAACATCTAGTGGATGTCATTAATCATTCTGTTGCAACTATCACTCTTCTAGGTTGTCATAATTATTATACAAATATATGCATATAAAATTACTCCGCGGAGCATCAAGTAATCCATCACAGATGAATCTACGTATGTAAGTACTTTTAGGGCTAAATAAGTATTTCCTGTTAATTTCATGTCACTTTATATTCATAATTTGTGTTCAAGTATTATTATATACGTGCCATAAAATTTTCATTTTGGAAGAACAATTTTACATCGAATATTATTTCTATTAATTTTTTTATTTTTAATTTCTTATTAATTTAATTATTATTTTATTCTTGTTTTATTCTTATTAATTTAATTATTATTATTATTTATTTCTATTTATTTTTTTATTTTTAATTTCTTATTAATTTAATTATTAATTAATTAATTTAAAATTTATTACTTAGTGGCTTAAGGAAACAAGTTTGTAGAATAACCTGATTTGCAAAAGGGTGAATTTCGTATTATTATATATTAAATATATATTAATATATTATATATTATATATTAAATATATATATTTATTAGTAGTACCGAAAAGTAATTTCGTTTTCTTCATCAAAATGAACATTTCTGATATTTATTGTTACTGATAAACATTACTTTTCATTACTTGGATCGTTACGACTATTTCCCATCTGCTAACTAAAAAGGCACTTCACTGCGCATAACGCAATTAGCTTACTGTTGAGGTCGCTTTATTACTGCTCGGGTTTGCCCGCTGCGGATCGGAAGACGCGCGAAAAATAGCAAAGTATTAAACTCTGGAGGGATGGAACGACTTAGTTACTGTTCGGTACTGGTAATATTTTACACGTCGATTGTACGACGACAACAGCAGATACGCTAGACAGGCGTCCGCGTGCACTGGGTTTGAAAGGGGCGCGCAGCTGCTTGGTAAGAGGAGCGACCGGTGGCCAAGCGTCTCGTTGAGAGTGTGCGAACGATTGATGGCGCCACTTGCAGCGGTGTTGTAGGTACGATGGTCGATAAATCAGAAATTCACCGTACTACAAAAGGAACTAGGCAATTTGTTAATATTAATATTTTTTATTTAATAACAATTATTTAGTAATATCGTAATTTAACAATAAAAATTAATACACTTTAAACTTTGGACTATAAGCTATACAATATCCAATGTTCTATCTATCTTCTTATGTTTTTATCCACCCTGCAACTCTTATTTATATGCTCGCAGACTTGTTGAATCTCTATAGCAACCACCTACAAACATCTCCATAGCAACACCGATCTTCATTTATTTTCCCGCTTTAGAGCCCGGCAAAACGGGCGCCATAAATTCATCTAAAATGGACTCTTCGGTGATATTGCCGAGAGACAGATGTCGCTGGAGTAGCTGTCGCTACAGTGTGTTCGCGCACGATTGTTTCGAGTGCAGCGCTAACCACTCTGTGATCATTCCGCCCGCAGAATCGCCAAAAATATGCAAAAATATGAGAAGCTCGAGAAAATAGGAGAAGGTAAGCGTCCACTCTATCCCGAGTGACTGTTACAGTGGTATGTGTCCGTGTGCCGTGCAGTTTCTCTCGGTTGGAGCGTTCGTGTCGGTTGCTCGTCGACTGTTTGTGCCGAGTCGTGTGCGTGTGTGCGTCCCGTCTTTTGACAACCGAGATCGTCGCGGAACGTCGCGTGTCGTTTACGCGACTGCGATCGTCACCGATCGCCATATGTACATATATATGTATATATAGATTGATCTGTTGCGTACTTCAGGTACTTATGGAACCGTATTCAAAGCCAAGAATCGCGAGACTCACGAAATCGTTGCTTTAAAGAGAGTCCGATTGGACGAAGACGACGAAGTAAGTTTATGGCGACAGCAAGTAAGCCGACGCGTGATTCCGATCGCGTTCGCATCTCTCTTTCTCTCTTTTACTCGCAATCAGAATTATATCCCGCCGCATACCAGACCTGACTGTATCCTTTGCTTCTTGTTGACACGCAGGGTGTACCATCGTCCGCGCTCAGAGAGATTTGTCTGTTGAAAGAGTTGAAACATAAGAATGTCGTGAGGTTGTACGACGTGTTGCACAGCGATAAAAAGTTGACCCTGGTGTTCGAGCACTGCGACCAAGATCTGAAAAAGTATTTCGACAGTCTGAACGGGGAGATTGATCTGGACGTGGTGAAGTCCTTTCTGTGAGTATCGTTTGCCATTCGCTCGCTGCGGTCGCTTCGCGCGCCATTACGAATTTTCGTGTTACTACAACACGTGTTCTCCCGTGTCTCTTTCTCTTTATCCTCCTCAGGTATCAGTTGCTGCGCGGATTGGCGTTTTGTCACAGCAGAAACGTGCTGCACAGAGACCTGAAGCCGCAGAACTTGCTCATCAACAAGGTACCCGGTGATTCCCTCGTTTCCAGCCTAAAAGCAAAAAAAAAAAAAAAACGATTACAACGTATCTCTTACTACGTTATTGATTTAATCGTTGTAATTAATTTTTAAATTACTTTTTCTTTAATTACTATATATATATATATATATATATTGTTTGTTGATTTATTATTTCTATATATAATTTGTAATATAATTGAATCACACATATAATGTAGTTGAATTTGTAGCTCATTCCATAAAATTAAATCAAGTGTTTGCCAGTTTGAACCGTCTTTTGCACGACGTTTAGAACGGCGAGTTGAAGCTGGCGGATTTCGGACTGGCCAGAGCATTCGGAATCCCGGTGAAATGCTACTCGGCGGAAGTCGTAACGTTATGGTACCGTCCACCGGACGTTCTCTTTGGGGCAAAGTTGTACACAACGTCCATCGACATGTGGAGCGCCGGTTGTATATTTGCTGGTAAGTTGCCTTGACAAAACCAGACAGAGAGTGAAAGAGAGGATGGGGACACGTGTGGATGATACCGATGTAACAACCGCATAGAGCTAGCAAACGCCGGTAGGCCGTTGTTTCCCGGTTCGGACGTGGACGATCAATTGAAGAGAATATTCAAAATGTTGGGTACGCCGACCGAGGAGACGTGGCAGGATTTTACCACTCTCCCCGACTACAAACCCTTTCCGCTTTATCATCCTGCTCAGGGATTGGCTCAAGTTACGCCGAAACTTAATTCCAGAGGCAGAGACTTGCTGCAGGTATGGCGATGCGTATATATACATATATAATAGTACCCGAGTACAGTAGCGCCTGCGGATTATACGTTTAAATGAGGAATTGTGCCAAAAATATCGGTATCGAGAATCTTTGCAAGGATCATGTTTCACGCGGTATTCGATCGGTATCGCACGGTAAAGCAGAATGAAGCGAGATAGTCCCAATTCTAAGAATCGGGGATAGCGACGTTCAAGTGGGCACTACTGTATTTAATCGTCTTTGTTTGACGAGGATACGTTTCAATCTTTTTTCTGTTAGGCAAATCTCGTCATCTTGTCGAAACTTTCATTTTCAGAGGTTACTGGTGTGCAATCCAGCGTTACGGTTGTCGGCGGACGAAGCAATGGCGCATCCCTACTTCAACGATTTGAACCCTGCCATTAAAAACGATCGTTGTCAGTAGTGGAACGCCGCTGGAACCGATTCCATCTACAGCGTATCACCGCTGACAGTGTAACGACCAAAATCAAGCCGGCAATGATCGTTTGTTAATAAGCGACGCGTTGGAAAATTTTATATATATATAAATTTATACATGTATATATACTTTTATATATATATAAAATGTAACTAGTATCGTAAGTATATATTTCGCACTCGATGCGTCGATTATGACGCGAGACGAAGCGAGAGACGGGTCCTGTGTTATAAAATAAGAATGTCCAAGAGAAATCAATAAATTGTCAATTTTATTAGTGACGACGACGACGACTTTCTATTCGAAAAAAAAAGCAGAGTGCGCGATATATTTCAGAAACTTGTTGTACAAAATATCGCCAATCTCCTTAAAACTACACACACACACAAACACACAACACACACACACACACGTAGACGCTACTCGCGCGTATTACCGATCGTATCTCGACTTGTATTACGCATCGCGTCCAACCGTACGTTCGTTCACTTGCTCACTCATTTTGTAGATGTTTGTATATTTATTGATTTACAAATTTAGTTAAATTATCACTATTTATTTGCCGATATTACGAAACAACTTGTAGATCTATTAAATACATTTCTTAAAGATATTCGACGGATCGTTAATGGAATCACCCTCACATCGCGTCGAATGGGAATCGGTGCGCTTCCTGAAGCTTCTCGAGCTTGTCCTCCCTTCGCTCTTTCCAGTAGAGCGCGACGATGATCAAGGATATGAGGCCGCAGGTGGCGGTTAACGCAGCAGCGCTCAGCAATATCAGTTTGCTGGGAGTTACGAACAGCTGGGCTTTCCACCTCGAGGGTTCCATGATTGGATTCGGTATCACTACCATCTGCGAGTTGGGGATGATTTGCGGCCATTCCCGATATTTCCCCCCGACCTGTCGTGGACAAACAAACAAACAAACAAACGAATGACGACAAATTCGGAGAGAAAATGCAAAGTGAGAAAGATAGCTTACCCCGATAGTGAGAGCATCGACAAAGTTGGGGGTTCTACCCAGACCGAAGGTCGTGTATGGCAAATTCAGGGAGAAATGGGCGCTCTGCGGGAGCTGAGCGGCGATCGCGTTTCGCGGGCTGCCGTCCTGAGTCGTGGTCCGATAGGCTATCGACGGACCGGGAAGATTCGTACCGTAAGTTCGCTTCTTCTTGCCGAGCGAGCCCGGCGAGATCGGATACATGCTGTTGTTCCGTCCAGTGAGCACCATCACCTTCACAAAGTTCGCGTCGTAGTCCAAGCTGTTCTTGAAGGCAGCTGTACGGTAGCTGTTCCTGCTTGTCTCCACCTCCACCAAGATCACGTCCAAGATCCCGTCTTGGTAGAAATCGTAAAACACGGCCATCGCTGTTTCGTTGCGGAACGGACTCAGCGCTTGCCATTTCACTTGGAATTTTCGGGTGAAATTCTCGCACGTGTCGCACGCCACGTTCTCCAGCAGATAGGACCGCTGCTGTTTGCCAGTGGTCGGCTTGAGCGTGGCCAGCAGATCTGGATAACCGTCCATGTTGAAGTCACCGCCGTGAAGAGTGATCGTGTCGGTATATCGATGCCCGTTCGGTTTCACAAAGCCCCACAGCATGTTGTCGTTATCCCTCAAGTTCACCCCGAGATCGTGCCACTTGTCCGCGGAGTACATCATGATGGTGCTGTTGGCGCACGCCTCGTCGAAGCACAGAGGCAAAAGCAGATCCATCTTGCCGGTCAGCTCGACGTCCAGGTACAACGTTTGCCCGAGCACGCCTTTGAAGTTCTTGGAGACTCCGCCGGGGAACTTTATCAGTCTGTCGTATCGGAATCCTTGCTCCACGCCCAGCCAAATTTCAAAGTGTTTGTCCGTCGTGACCACCAGATCGGCCAAGAAGTCGCTGTTCAGGTCGAGATAGGCGTTCGAGTGAGGCTCCCTGATGAATGCCAGCGGCAGGTTCACAGGCGAGTGCATAGGAATCTTTCTCGGAGGGTTTCTGCTCTCGTCGAATATCCAAAACACCCTGTTCTTCTGTTCGTCCAAGCCGAACAGATCTATTATCATGTCGCCGTTGTAGTCGAGAGCCAACGGTTGCCCTCTCATGCTTATCACCGGGTGATCCTCGTTCGTACAGTTTAACCGGCCGTTTCCACCCCATAGTATGTAACCGTGCGACAGGTTCTTCTCTCTGTCGTATGTGATGACCAACACGTCCATGAACACGTCTCCGTCAAAGTCTCCCGGCACTACGCCCACCACCGAACGGCGGAACGTGCAACTTAGCTCGGAGCTGGGCCTCAAAAGAGGCTCCTGTTCGGCGGCGAGAAAAATTTGAACGGTGGTGCAGTTCTTGCGCAGCATGAACACGTCGGTCAGTTCGTCGGAATTAAAATCGCCAAAGGCCGCTGGCATACCGTCCAATACGCTACCAAAAACCGCTGGTGTAATATCGCTGCATTTCACCATCATCATGGCCGCCATCACCTGCGCGACCAACAATTGGACTCTCATCCTGTCCACCGTTGTTTACCTGCAAACAGACCAACGATCGATTCATCTTTGTCGTTCGATAAGCGTTATCTTATCGCATCGACATGCCTCGCGATCCTTTGATCTTTGACACGACTCGATCTACGTTCGAGAAACTAACCTATAAATTCTGAAAGATCGACGCAACCACTAGGATATTCCGTGGTTTTGCAAAGTCTATCCACTGCCTGACAGATTGTTGTGGTTAACTGCAAAAATATAGTTCGCTATGTAAATGGAGAGTGCGTCGCTTACCCTTGAAATGAGATAGCAATGAAAATCCAGTACCATTCACGTTCATTCTGTCTTGACAGTTACTCGACCATTGGAATCGCCATCTCTCGGCCAACAGCGCGATTAACATGGCCTCGTTGTAGGTGTGAAATATATGTACTGACTATATGCATTGACTTTGGTCAATGACGTACGACATCACAGACGAGGTACGTGCATAGACATTACGTTTTATAGGATTTTGCGTGACGTAGTAAAAAAGTCAATGGTTTTTTAGCGCACTCCAACAACGGCGAATTGGAGAACTACATCGAGTAAAACGATCAAAGTTGATCGAATAGAGTGAATCTGTCAGAAACGAGATTTTTGAAATCCATTACTGGGATGTTGTTAAAATTCCGATACCGAAATCATTCGACTACATAAAGAGCTTTATTTACGGATTTATGATGGTTTTCTTTTTTATATTATTAAATAGTAAATTAAAATTTAGAAATTATTAATACGCGGTTGGATATAAATGACTCATATCTTATAAAATATTCTTAAAAACAATTTTCAACTATTTTAAATTATTATTGATATTAAAGTATTAAAATTATTGTATTTCTTACATGTTACATGTTCAAATTTATGTTAAATTTTTAACAATTTTATTATAATCACGGTATTATGGATCGAGCATGAGAAAGAACATAAATTCCATTATTGATTAGTTGAAAATTACACTTGCTAATTAAAGCATTATTTGGAATTTTTCTATAAACTATCTATACTTGGTAATATCATAGAAGTAATAAAACTAATATATTCTTATATATCTCGCAAAATCGACTAGAGGTATGTTTTTACAAAGTTCATACAAAGTGGCACATTATGTGGTGCAAATTATATTTTTGCAGGTTGATTATACATATACACACATATATATATATATATTCTTTAGTTTAACTGTAGTCATTAATTAATTAGTTAGTGAGTTTGAGCTGCAAAATAAATGTAAATATATAGAAAAAAAGTAAAAACAAATTGCGTTTTCTTAATCAAGTATCTTTTTATATTAAATCTGATCTATGAAATGGACATGTAGAGGATTGCAAACTATTTGTAATGGATCGAATACTCACTTATGTTTAAAAAACATATGAAAAGATGTCATTATATTTCTATAAATTACTGCCTGCCTGTGTAAAATATTTATTTTTTTTATAGGCTTCATTTTGAAATGCTTATCGCAATTGATTCTTACTTAAAAAACTAAATATCCTTTGTGAAGTATTAAAAAATTTGCAAAATGAATTAACATGTAGCATAAAATTTAGGATATACTCTTGCATCACTTTCCAAACAAATTGTTTCAAGTAAAAATTAATGGCAATGAAATTGATTTCATGTAATAAAATAATACTTTTTTCATCTTGAGAAATATTTTATTTGTAAACTTTTATTTGGAATTATTTCACGAGCTTAAACGTCCTTTATGAATAATGGGTTTCAAAATTAAGCAATTGTAGTCACTTGAAAATTCCAAAGCATTGATGATCACGGAATCGTCAATTCTAATCAATAACGCAGGAAAAGTTAACGACAAAGTTAGTATAGAATTTTTGATTTTGCGATTACACGTAAAATACTCTGTTGAAATTCCACAGGAAAAATTAATTTCAAATCGTTGTCAAACCCTTATATACCTTGTCTGCCTGTCGATAAAGTTGCACGTGACACGAAAATGATAAAGGCCTTGCTGACACGGGGGCCCCCAAAACGCGGAACAAAAAAAGGATTGTACGTCAGGTCTATTGTGTTTCTGGTCAATGGCGCAATCTTGATTTATGTGCAAACATTATGATAATGTCGTCGGGTCGCGTTACGCTGAAATGAAACGCAGCAAGAAAATGAGGTACTTGTTGAGCGATATTTTATTTACCCGCGTGTACACTTTATGCATTTTACAATTTCAAATGTAATTCGATAATACGAAAGACAATTCTGTACGGTCCCGAGGAATTGCGACGGTGTTTGAGCCGCGCAACGGTTATAAACATTATATTTCGTATAAAAATATCGATCGTTTTACAATTGTCTTTATCAACGGATATCGAAAATTCATTGGCAATTTCTTCTTTTTTTTTTTCGTGATCGTTGGTAACTCGTGCGTGCGTACTCGTGTTGCTACATAAGTATATACGTATTCATCACGTCATACGTACAAATGTAGAACGAATCTGCGTTGCAAATGGCAATGAAGCTCACGCAAAAACTCCAAACGGGCAATCGATCGTGTTTCGGCGGCTCGAATAATTTACAGATTACAGACGAGATTAGCTTAGTAAATTAGTTAACTTTGGAGAAAGTCATCGAAGATACATTTCCATTTTAGACGGACGATCACAGGAAGACGCAGGTACTTGAAACGATCCCTGTTCTCGCGACCAGAGGTATCGTCGGTACGCAGATCGGTTCGGAGATCGGTCGAACAAGAAGGTAGGCGATAACGAACTACGGTAGGTAATTGACAATTTGACAGATTTCTCGCTCCGAGAAACCAGTCACCACCACGTGGCTAAGAATCAACGTCGCGAGCAGAAAAGTGTTCGCTCGTAAACGAGTACCTATACTTGTGCGTGTGGCCGCGCGTACGCAACGGCTCGAGCTCGTGCAAACCGTGACAAAGCGGTCGATCGATAGTTTATACACCCGTAACAACGGCCTGCATGTACGGGAGTAAAAAGGGAAGAGAAACGAGAAAGGGCGTACATTTCTTTCTTTTTTCCTTTTTTTTCTTTGCTTTGGCGTTCGTGTGACCTACGATAATTTACTACTAATTCGCAACTACGTTTCAATGGCGATGAGACGACGACGATGAATTATTACTACAGCTACTGATGATGATGATAATAATAATAATAATAATAATAATAATAATAGTAATAATAATAATACCAACAATAAACAACAATAGTAGTAATAATAATAATAATAACAATAATTAGAAAAAGAAAATGCATTCCACTACGTAGATATAACTGAATGTTTTTTTTTT
>CAJDYZ010009080.1:6293-16445 GCA_903986555.1 Heterotrigona itama
GAAAATGGAATTTTGAAAATATTTTGAACGAGAAACAATTTTTTCTTTTTTTCTTTTTTTTTTTTTTTTGTCGGTATCCGTGTGACGCGAAGATTACAAGAGAACTATAGAAATGAAGCGTTGGGGAAAAATGACAAAGTGGTAAATTTTTAATTGAGACGGAATTATATAATTAACGTCCTTCAATTCTTAATATAGAAAAGGATAATTGGATGCAAATAGAGAAAATTTAATATTAATGTCGGTAGCGAATTTTACTCGTTATTGTAAATTTCCTTCTTTAATGCGAGACTCGATTTAATTATCGAATATTTGTAATTTTGATTGGGTCGAAGGAAAAGAGAATCGACTTAAAAAGAGCAGACATACAGTATTGCGTGCGATATGTTTGCAAAATTGAAAATTTTTCTTTCTTTCTGCAGAGGAAAAACAATTTTAATTTTTTGTCCATCGAGCAATGAAACTTTTTCCAAATCTTTATCCAAAAATACACAAAAACGATACTGCCAATTATAAATTATAAATAGAAAAACTTAACATTTACGCAATGGATTGAAATAACGTCCAATTAATGTCGGGAGAGAGACGATTAAACTCTGCAAGGTTTAACTTTACGAGACTTTCCTACGCGGGCAAGGAAACTTGAACGAAGAATCGTGTTAGAAAAGTGTAACTCTACCCGATGATCGTAAAAGTTTAATAAGTTCGTACAGATTTTTTTTCTTCCTTTAATATCTCTCACGAGGAAACGTGTCTATGATTAATTTGTCGTTCTCGATGGAAAACAGGTTCTCCCGTCCATACATCGTAGCAGGATCGATGCCACGTAAAGATAACGCCAGCGCCGAAGATAACGCTTAAATAATTCAGATGGCGTTTAATGTCGAGTTAAAAAGCGAGGAAGACGAGTTGTGACAACTTTTAACTTCAGCGAGACTTCCCCACGCGAGCAGGGAACTTGATCGAACCGATGTAAGATGAAGAGGTGTAATTCCATCCACTAAAGACACTTGAAAGTTTAATAAAGAAATTCGCACACGTTCTATCGCAATTGCACGTAACAAATGCAATCTATTATTCTAAATGGAAGAACGCCATTTCCCGTGTATCACGAAATATTCATTACTCGCGAACTGCGCTTCGGAAGCTAGCGCTAGAGTGTTTCAAATATTACTTACCGGAACATTGTGCAGAAGTGTTTCATACATAGCGGAAGTTCTACTCTTGACATTTTGGATGACTGCAATTGGTCTTGTTGCTGTAATAAATTTGTCTACCACGTTGACAATATTAGAAAAATAAATTCGAAATATTTCGAACAGTTGCTAGAGCAAATAAATGATATGCAACTATCAAAGTGTTAAATTACTGACACATTTGTCAAAATATGAAATCCAATTTCGAGAAATAGATTCTGAAAATTCGTTTCCAACGTCGAGTCTGTCAAAAGAATTGCAATACTATTCGTAACTTGTTAATTATTCTCAGATAATCTGTCAAATATTGTTTCCCTCGATTTGACAAGTGTCGTAGACTTTCAAAGATGTTGTGTTAATATAATTCACAAGTGGATCAAACGGAGGAACGTTTGAGTAAGTTTGTGCAACGTTTCAACAAATGAACGAGAGAGAGAAGAAAAGCGACTAGTTGTTTAAACGTTTTCGCAGGATTTTCCACGGGTGAAGAAAAAAGAGTCAAAGGAAGAAGCGGTGCACAGGGCGACGAACGACGTATAAAAGTTTAAGTTACAATTTCCAGGGCACTTGCCACGAAACCGCGGAACGCGACGTTCCATTATCGTTAATCCGCATAAACACAAGGGTTGGAGGCATAGTACACTTTTACCACAACTTATCGCGTCTAATGAAAACACGAGAAAGTCTAGATTTATCATCAAGCCACGACGTTCGTGCGTTCGCTCTTTCAACGATCGTCACAGACCGGTGTAACGGCCAATTATACAGGGTGATTCTGAAGTCGCAATGTATCCAAGAAGCAGGTGAATTTGAAATTCTTTGGAAAGTCGAACTGTTCATTGAATCCTATTCGCGTTCATAAAAAGTCTTGGCATTTGAAATAATTTATAGAATATTGAAAACGTAGCCCATAATCGAACAGTTTCTTGTTCAAAGAGTTAGAAAAAAGACTTTTATACATCGTAGAAATAATTCATTGGCCTCTTTCGCCAAATCTTGACTTGACTTTAACAAAAATTGACTTATTTAAATTTGACTTAATTCGCTTAAAATCAACCGACTTGTAGAAACGAGTGCTGATCGATCTCGAGTTTCTCGAGAAGAAAAAGCCTTACAACTTCAACACGAGTGTATCACACAATCTCGCAATCGAACCTGTACAAAACACGAGCAACATTCGCAGACGTAGATCGTTCCTTCGTTCGACGACGAGAATGTTCATTTCGACAGGGTGGAAAGTGAAGGAAGATCATCTGAAGCGATGCAAGATGGATGGAAGACGCGGCTGTATTGTGTGCCGGCCGGTTGCAATCTCCTTTGCCCCGAAATAGCAGAAAAGTGGTCCGTTGTATCGGTCTCTTTGTATATTAGACACGAATGGCGGCGAGAGGCATTTTTCCACGCTTTTATCCCCACTGCCTTGATCACTTTTTTTCCCTTGGAGTCTAGATAAAAAAGAGAGAGAGAGAGAGAGAGAAGAAAGGGAGAGAGAAGGGAGGTTCGACGGAGCGCGGGATTACTCGCGGCTGATTGTGCCGTTCGTCGCGACGAAAACGCCCGCACGATTAAACCTAACGATCCACTATTCCGGCCAAGAATAATACCGGCTCGTGCATCTTGCCACGAAGAGTTACGGCAAGCGGAAACTAACGAGGGCCCACCTTCGCATCCACTTTATTCGCGGAAAGGAGAGATTATTTCGCGCGTTCTGCCTCCTACCTAGCCTTACCTCCAACCCTACTCTTCCTCCTCCTCCTCGCGTCTTTCTCGTCGAGCTACCCTTGGCGAGCCGGCGCGACACCCTCGACCAGCCATCTCAGATACCAAGACCTCGCGCCTTTGTCGCTTTTTGCTGTCGCTCGTGTGAACGAATTTTATATTAGATCGTCGTAGAACGGTTCGTTACGAAACGGACCGAGAACTGGCGCGACACGATTACGCTCGTGCCGTTTTGCAATTGAACGGCAGAATCTTTTTAATACCACGAATATTACTGAAAGTAAAAACACGCGCAGTCCCTTGGAAATAGTCGATAAGTTGAAACTCTGTGGGCTATAGGCAAAGATGTAATTATTATCTCAACGCAGCTGTTATTTGAAAATTTTTGTACCACCTTTCGCCTTGACACTAGACGAAGAAAAAAGTTTTTGATAATGGGACTCACTCATATGGTGCGTATGTGGTTTTGAATCAATTAATCAAATGTAATTTGTTAATGATATTATTAATATTGATAATGTTATTAATTAATATTATTAATCTCAGAAGAGATGGAAGAAGATATTTGAAAAGTAAACTTCGATGAAAAGCAATCAATCTTCCTAGAACAATTTTTAATTGAATGTAATTAATAACTTTATTAAACTAATCGCATTTCCATGCCCAGGTAATTAATTCCTCCTTTATTTCACTTTAACTACTTCGATCTCTCTTCCCTTGAACATTAAAGAAGTTCCACTTCTTTGTCTACATTGAATTAGCATTAATACGTAAACGCGGCACGTTTTGTTCACTTAATAGCAGGTAATTGGACTTCTAATTGTAAGTTAAGTATTTCAGCTGGTCCATAACAGACGCACAGCACAGTATTAAGCATTCGTTCCCAACCTAATGCGACCTAAATTGCAAATTCAGGCAAGCTGAATTTATCCTCCGTATATGTAACTGGCTAATCGCTTTTTAAATCGAACGAACCTCCACCTTCCCTTAAATATTGTATTTCGAGATACGTACGTTCAACTGATTGAATTCAAACAGAAGATGAAAAAATAGAATACAGTGAAGGTCGAGAGTATTTTCATTCAAGTTGAAAAGAACACCGATAGAGTAAATGGAACTTTCCCTTCTCTTCTCTCTTTCATTTTTCTTCTTCTTCTCTCCCAGTGAAATGCTGGTTACTACCGAATGCTATCGATGGATGAATTCAACGGCTTTCTTGTTAATTTATTATCCTTTTATCGAAAATTTCATCGATCACCCTTATCGCGTCATTTTATGAATAATATACACTCGTAATGTGTGCGTGTGTGTGTGTGCGTGTACATCGATACATAACACAGACGGTATTTAACTTTATTTCACCCCCTTCCGGAACACGCGGCATAATACATCATTCTCTTTCTCTGTAACGAATTTACAACAATGAATGAAAAAAAATATATATATATGTATATATTAAACGTTAATTTCAATCGATCTAACTAATGCATTTTGACAGAGAATCTGGTAATCTGCTCCGGCGTACATCAATCCATAGAAAATCGATCCGGTGCCAGGCAATACGTCGAATTTCGCGTTCCCCGCGGGTATTAGTAACACGAACGTCTGTTAATAACTACTCAGTCATCATGCGGGACGTATGGTCGCTAATTAATAAGCTGTTTGATTGGCTAATTAGTTAGCCACGGCTTTTGATGTATCCCACTGACAAGTTGTCTATTAAAACAGCTCGGTTTACCGTTTAAATTTTGCAAAAAATTTTGCGCCTAATTAAACGATTCACGTTCTTCGGCGTTCGCGTATTTTTCACCGGTTCATTTCTGATCAATTTTTACATATTTCGTGCTGCGATCGTTGAACGTTGAAATTTCGAGTTGATAATAATTTATTTGACACCGAAAAGGAATGTCTATTTCAATTTCATGTTCTTCGTGAAATTGAAGGTTCCAAGATTTCTTAGAAAGTTGAAGATTATTCTCCACGGATCGAGCGAAGTGTTCAATTTCACTATTGTGACTTTATATTGCATATGTTATACAGAAACCAATATATTTACTTTGTCGAATGTTTGAATAATAAATTTTTCGATTTTTCAAATTGAAAAGCATTTGTCGGCACGTGAAAATCTCGCAACGAGATACGCGAGATTTCATCATCGATACTCACCACTTTCATTATCCAAAATCAATAATCGAGTATAGCTGGGGGATTAATGTTAAAACGATATTTAAATCATTATTTTACATGCAGATAAACGTCATTTATTGGACGGTTTCCAAGATTTCAATACGTTTTGGAACGCGCAACGTTGCCTGCATTGCAATATACATACATTACGTTAAATTAAATTCTGTAAGCGAGCGCAGGTTGCCAGATTGCCCGATTCCGTTGTCATAATACAATACGTTGCGCAAATTTTGGAAAGTATCGAACGCCGTAGTAAGGAACACTCGACACATGTGTACCGTTGTATCGAAACGGTCCCCGTTTAAAATCACTGGAAATCAATGATTCGTAAACTGTATGCAAGGCCAATTAGATTCGTTTAACGAATCAAAGTCTAGATTCGCTTAAATGAAATCGGCGGCGATCTACTATTGAACTTGCAAATTTAAACACAAGTCAACCGGATATTGTTTAATCGGCTCAATTAGATTCATTGGCAAACGAACTGTGCAATGTTAAATTCAAACATCGTCGTCGAATATTCATTATAAATAAATATAAAAATGAACGGTCGTAATAGGAACGATAAATTTAAGTTACGATCCGTTAGTGTAAGTTATACTTTGATCGTAAAATTTTTCGATAGTTTTCTACGTGTGCAGTTTTATGGTTGCAGCAGTATATTCGGCGTACGAAATATACTGCCCATATGTGTATATAATTTGGTCATAGATATTCATAACGTTACAGATAGACGCCCTAGTCTAGACTATCGTGATATGAAAGATAAGGTCGATTTAAATGCATCTAAATAATTTAAGTAAGATATTTTCCACAAGGTCATAAATCATGATCTCCGTGTATGTCCCAATATTCATGGTTTGTAGTATAAAACGACAATAGTAAACATCAATAGTTCATCATCTGTTGCCTCTAAAAATTTACTAGATTTCGTCCATCGTACTGTTACGCTTGTGTTTTATTTTTACAAACAGAATATTTTATTACGCACATTTCATTTAATTCGTCCATCCACACCGCAGATTTCAATTGAGTAGCTAACATTCCGCAATATTCATAATTTTTAATCACACGAAATTGAACACAAGGAAGTAATAATGTAAGGTAATTGTAAAAAAAAAAAATCGAGCTGTTGAAACATTTTCAACGTAAATATAAATGAGACGACAATCGAATTCAAACGACATCCATTCATACTTTTCCCATCAGAAAATTCATGTTCCCCTTCCACCGAACAAGTAATCTCAATAAAGTCTCCAGGTCCGTTAAAAACATAATTAAAACATGAAGCTCGTATCAAGCATGGTCGAGAAAAAGTTGCTCGTTGCGTCGAAAAAGTGATAAAGCATCTTTCTCGTGAAATTCCACGGTGAAACGCGCCGGCTACTCGTTTTAAAGGGGTTCGTTTCTACTCCACACGGTCTACTCTAGCACAGAGTCGCGAGATATTGTATTTCCCCCCCGGGTAGGTACTCGAAGTTCGGAGTCTCGCGAGCCGTCTCACGGGGCCATTTACAATTTCATCGCGGAACGTGTCAACCGCGGAGTTTCCCGAACGGTTGTCCGGAGAGCCAGTGGCCAAACTCTCCAGATCGTTAACCCCAAGTTTTAGAAGAACCTCCCCCGGACACAGAGGTGACGTTCACACGGGCACGAACGAAAAGATCGACACACCGGGCATTTTCTAGGCCATTGAGCCCGCCCGCTCGGATGGGACCGATATACGAAAAACACGATTTATCGATTCCGAGGAGCAGGCAGGCGCTCGCCGTGCAGCCTCGACCCGGCTACGTACGATAACGTACGAACGTTTAAACTGCTCGCATATGCGGACCAGCGATGTTTACCCTGACAGAGAGGGAATCAGAGTCGCGTAGTCACAGCTCGCGGGCTTTCAGCCCCGTTCATCGAGTGTTACAAATATGTTAGCCATGGTTAATTGCCTTTGGAAACCCGTTTAACGAGAGAGACACGCGAGTATTCGGATTCAATTCGTTCCTCCTCTAAATATTAACGGGCAGCAGCTGTAATCTGTGAATCGCACGGCCCGAATTAATTATTCCCCGCCTTAATGCGAGGCAATGCGCGATAACGCGCGCCCTACCAGCCAGCCGCGCTAAATATAAAACGCGTATGTAGATGCGAAATACCGTTCGCATGGTAAATCCGCGTGATCGATGGATCGCGTGAATATGTGTAACGCGCGATACCTCGATTCCGTTCTCTTTGTTCCTCTCTCTCTTTCTCTCTCTATCTGTCCTCTCCATTCTTTCCTCTTTGTCGCAACTTTCACTTCACCCCCGTTCCCTTCCCGAATTTATATCTCAATTTTATACCGCGCTGCGAGAATCGAACAAACAGTTTCTCCCTTCTTCTTAATCGCGGTATCTTATTCGAGGTATCACTATACAAAAGCACGGAGCAGAAGGTTGCACGGGAAGAGGATCATCGGGTGCTTGGCGAAGAATCGCGTCTTTCTTGCCACTGCTGGCGTGCCAACAGGTGTGCGAATTTCTCGGAGCACAGTTTGTATATTTTCCCCGGTGCATCCCAACTACACGCGTTACGGTTACGTTAGGTTAAATAAGCCGGCGTTCTATTGTGGCCTGCACATTGTCGGGAAAGAGGGCTAATACCGGAGCCGGTACAATAGGCTAGCGCCAAACTTTCACGAAAGCCGGGAAAATTTTTTCCGGCCCCATTATTCTTTTATGCGCGGCGATGTTATCCGATGTTTCCCTCCCCCTTCCCCCTTTTGTAGGGGAAATGTATTCAATTGTTTCCTAACGCGGCCTCGTTAAGGAATATCACGGGACGGGGGACGAAAGGGAGAGAAAAAAAGGAAAGACGAGAGGCAAAGAATAAATTTCGATCTCGTGACAATGGAACAACGAATCGTCGTCGTTGAGAGTCGACCTTGATTCCGTATGATTTACTTGGCTTGGATCAGAGCGAAGTCCGATATCGATTCCGCCTCGATTCAGGATCGATCACCGGACACGTGCTTCTTAATACAGTTAAACGCGTCAATCGATGGTGTCTCCTTAGCATTCAAATTACATTGGCGTCACCTGGCAGCCTCACGCCGTGGCGTGAGAGTAGAAAAATTCGACAACTCAATTTGAATAAATTTTTCGGCCCGCCTACCAGCCACCCGATAAAACTTCCTCGAGCATAAAATTAGCAACTATACTCGATGTTTTGCGGCTTACCTCGTTCGATCGTCGGCAACATAAATTTCTTCGCCTCCTTCCTTAACTCGGCTGTCCTTAACGAGATCGTCGTCGATTGTCCATCAGGGATCGGGCGTCGGAACTCGTTACACACACGATCAACGGTTCGGCAACTACCGGTAGCGGTGGAAAGAGCAATTTGCATTAAACCGTCAGCCTGACGTGTTCCTCGTGTTTTCGCTCGATCACGGCGGACGTAAATCTTCGTTCGTAAATATTTCACTCTCGCTTCACGATCGACTGTCGCAGCACGGTTACTTCGATCTTCGTTCGTTGCAACATTAACGCGAGGGGAGGGAAACAGGCGCTCACCCTCGTTCGTTCCACGCCAACCGTTCCTCGCACCTTCCTCTTCAACGTCGACCAACCGCTAGGCTTTTACATTTGGCGGCGACATTGCGTCCAGCAGCCCAAATTTCTCCAACTGGAAGTTCGATTGGTGTTCGATTCGGAAAGGGACCCCGTTGTTGCTATCCACCGCACAAAAAAAGTATCTCGCCTCTCTTTCGCCCTTCGTTCGCCACTTTCTTTTTTTGCTCTTCGCCTCCTCCGCCGAGGAGAGATTAGTTTTCCCTCCGGACGATTCAATCGCGAGGAAAAATATACGGCGGAGGCGATGCGTGTTCTCAGCTCGGTGCTGCGGGACGAAATTGTCGAGCGGCTCCGGTGAAGGGAAAAAGTTTTTCCGTCAAGTTTCGCGGAGCGACGGCGACGGTGGAGGGGGTTGGGGGGAGGGGTTTGGCTCGCCTCCGGCTCGCAGAGGGGTGTGCAGCCAGCACGTGACACTTTTTATCGGGGAATCACACGTGTCACGCGAGATTATTGGCCTTTGTGAGCGCCTTGACAAATGGTCCACCGCATATGGCGCGTCGCGCACGACTGAGGCCAGATTTCGCTTCCACCATCCTCTCCCTCTGATCTACCCCCACCAGGCTCCCGGGGACTCCATCCTCTTCCTCGGCCCTCGCCGTTTCCCTGAGTGTCGTCGTTGCAACACGCAGACTCCGTTACGACGATGCTTTTCTCCCCGCGAGACAGACTCTTTGCTCCGGTCAGGTGCTCCTCTTTTTACGTTGCCGATCAAAGCAACGCGGGAAAGCATCTACAGGCCGGCTTTCTCATTGTGACCGCGAGTCACACTAAGTGTATTCTCGAAACTGCTGCTACCGCCACTCGACACACAGTTTTCTCAGCAAGACGTTTCTCCGTTTCCTCGTGAATCCGGTAACGCGCTCGTTCCCGCCTGTCACTTTCCCCTCTTCTTCGCAAACAATTGCTCGATAGATTATCTTTTTTTTTCTTTTTCTCAGATAAGCACATCGACGAGCAGAGTATCGTCGTTTCCAAGGGCTTGGCATCCCGGTCTAATCATTACACAGCCACAGGGCTGTGTCATATTCTCGAGTGTGTCCCCTTCTCTCTCTTCTCGAGAGACGACGAAGCGTGCTCTTGCATTGTCCCGGCAAACAGGGAAGTATCCTTGGGGTCACGGTGAATCGGATGAGCTTTAGTAACGTTTCTCTGGCTGATTGTGTGAAACATTGCTCGTAACAACGAACACTCTCGGCGAATGAAGCGAGCGAGCGAGCGAGCGAGAACGGAACGAAAATAGGCGGGTCCAGGGAATTTTTCAAAGGCTAAAACCAGTGTTCCGCGCGCGTCCGCGTTTCAAATTACCTGTTTCGTCAGCGAGTCCGCTATCGCGGCTGTTTTTCACCACTTTGAAAGTACGTGCGCACTCGGACGTGTGATAAATACCGGTCCCGCGGGTATTACAAATCAGATAGCATTCTACGTTCGGTACATATTTTTTCCCC
>CAJDYZ010009082.1:39988-50115 GCA_903986555.1 Heterotrigona itama
CACAATAATTCAAGTTATACTCTGTTCTATAATATAGTTACATTATATCAGTTCAAGTATGATCCAAGTTATTATAATCATTTACATAATCCAATGATACCAGAGCAACTTATACAAACTCATACATGCAAATTTTGATGAAACTTATGTAATTCTCAACAAAATATTTGACACATATTTTTCTTCGTTAACCACATTAAAGGGTCGCTTAGAATCCTTAAAATTAAGAGTTGGAAAAGTATTTTATCTATTAAAAGTTTAGATTAATAATCTATTATATATAATAATGTATTAAAAATTTGGACATTCTAAATATTAATATACTTTCATCTGAATTTGTACGTACAACTGTAGATCTTCTGAAGATGGACTATATCAAGTATTTCATCAAGAACTATCATTCATAGGAGTTTCAGTAAAATTGCTATGTACTGATCCAATATGTTGCCTCGAAAGTATGAAATACAAGTGCAATAAAAGTGTAGCCAAACTTTCGGCCGGTACTGTACATACTGTACGTATGTAGTAAAGAAGTCGTAGAAATCTCTTTACTGTAGATAGTGTTCGATGGCAACGATAATAGTTGGATGGCTAGGTCGTTGGAACAACTTCATCGCGGAAAAAGCAACGAAGCGCTTTAACATTGAAATTATTCCCACGCGTTGGCGAATCGCAACGTAGCATATTACGCGCATCATTTCCAAGATGACTGCAACGCGCAAGGTGCAGTCGTCTACGATTTTAAACTTGGGAAATGACAGAAATGATAGAAATAATAGAGTTTAATAGATATAGCGACAGGGGTAGAGAAGTTCGGAATCATCGTGTATCTCGGTATCAAAGATATCAAGTCACCTATCGTCCTGACAGTTTATTATTTTTTTTTAATAGCTTTGTATGGTCAGTACGCACGTGCTTATGAAAATATTCGAAGGAAAATATTCGTGAATACATTACGTGCGTTACGTGAAACGTTTTGACATTTTATTAATGGTGAGATTATATATTTATTACTACAAGACATTTAATATGAGTATATATTTTGCAAAATTATTTGAACAATCACAACTGCAAGCATATTTATTGCTATTCTATTTATTTTAAGGATATATTATATAAATGTGTTATACAAAACACATTGACATTTTTTATTACCACTGTAGTAAGTATCCGACTGTTGTAATTATATTAATGAAGTTCAAAATAAACTAAAAATTATAAGTACATATGTAGAAGTTACTAGATATTTAACACGAATGCGTATCTCGGAGAAGTCTCAAAATGCATTACTTTGATAACCTTTAATATCCAGTGCTTAAAATGACTTTTCATGTTGTATACTAATTTTTAAATAAATATATAGAAATTCGTTAAAGTAGATCATTAAGTTAAGATTTTTCTGACTTTTAGTTAAAAAATTGTACAGTTAAGAAAATTATAGTATTCTGAGATTAATTTAAACTTAGAGTCCAACGATAGCCCTCTTAATATCTCGCTGCATGTTAATTCTTGCATATTTTTTGGCTGTGTTATGCAACGGTAGATGCATTAAAATACTAACTCTGTAGAAGGAAATCACTAACGATACTAGAAGTGTCTGCTATTAGAGGATCATACGTATTTCATACACAAAATTTTTGGCCGATAGTGTATACGTTTTGAAATTAACCGGAATTCTAGAGATCGTTTCTATTCTTGACAAAGAGTCTGTATCAATTATGATACTCCACGCGTCCTACGAATCGAGCCGACTCATAGTCGACTCGGTCGTTCAGACGATTCTTCGTAACGAGCAATTATTTCGATCGTTATACTTTACATTTCAATTATACACGACCGATGCTCGTGCGAGCGGCACAACTTTGTCGCAGATGAATCGCAAAAAAAAAAAAAAAAATGCCGTATCACAAGGACTTTTTCATTTGACGTTGTTGACGCTCGTTAATGCACTTTCCGCTGTTCAGCGATCGTCGTGTATTTCGTTGCGCTTTCTAGCATCGAGTATCGCGCGCGTTTCATTCACAGATTTTTTTCGAAATTGTTGCATGCATCGATTAATTGCCAGTTTAGTCTCGAAGTTGAACGATCAAAGTTGTACGTGATATGGAATAAAAATGTAGAAAGTGGATCAAGGAATGAGGATTAGTGATGTCGAATATGAGATATAGAATATTAGATAAGGTATGTGAAATGTGGAGCATGGGCTGAAAATGTTTTAACAGTGGGAATTTCGATAAGAGATATTCGTTGGAAACACAGAAGTGGAATAGTATGTGTTAAAGGTGATTTTGCTGAATACTTAGACTTGATATAATAAGTATAGCTCCAAATAATTGATTTATATCTATTAAATAGATATCTTGTAATTTATATATATATATATATATATATAAATTAAATTTGTACTAATATAATCATGATAATCGGATCTCACTACAAGTTCATGAAAATATCAAAGTGTTTCATATAACAGAATTTAATACATTCATAAAATGTTTCTATACATTTACATTCCTATACAAACGAGAATAAAGAGCGTGATGTCTGAGATTCCTATGTTTCTTGTCTTTTGATATCAACGGATACCAGATTGACCTCCAACAATTAAACAATTATCGTGTGCTTCCCCCGTTTATTATGCCACTCTCTTTTTGTTGAAGCGACAAACGAGAGGGCCGACCATTATGTAAAACTACATGTACATGTATACATACACATAGGCGGAACGTTGATAATCATAGTGTAATTATCTACTTGACGGCTGGTAATCCTCGGCTGACCGGTTCGACATTTATCGCGATCTTGACATTCCGGGCAATCGGCCTCGATTAGAAGAAGCTTCCTCGATTGTATTAGATTTGTTCGAAATTTCGATCGGTTCTCACGATCCTACTATTTCGGTGTATTCGGTGAATACATTTCCTTGATACGAAGTTTTCATGTATCATGTCTACATGCTCAGAAAAGTATTCGAACTATTTTTAGAAACTTTTTATGAATATATTATATGTGTAAGATTCAACTTTTTATTATAATTATTAAATTTAGAACAAATTCAAATTCATATAGAAGTTCTAAGATATTTAATTTAAAGATCTAATCTAAGATATTTAAAATAAATAATATATTGTATCTCTATGCAGAGATATTTAAAAATTATTTAAATACATCACAATCCATTACACATGAGTCTCCATATTCGGTGAAAGCAATTTTAACTTGTTTAAAGTGGTTATATCCATTTTTTTTTTTTTTAATATATCTTTTAACTTGTATATACATTTTTAGTTTGAGATTTTACAGTCGCGTTTTATATTGCAGTGTTAATGAAACTTCAAAATGTCTATGGTTCGAATACTTCCATGAGCCATTGTATACCCGTGTAATAAAGAAACCGGTTGCGAATAGTTAATTGCGTATCTTCGTTTGACGATTGTATTTAAATGCAACTTGCGTCCGCGATAATCGTTTTATCGTAGACGTACATACGTATGTTGGAAAATGTCACGGAGTTTTGCGATGACCGAGTGATTCATAACCGCATAATACATACTTATTGCTAGAATGAGAATTTTTATGTTAACTCACGATGATGATTGAAAAAATAAAAACGTTCGATGGAAAATCGTTTTACATACGAAATGTTATAGAAAACATAATATTTTGGATATTTCATATAATCTCTCACATAACGTGTAATTTGTATAATTTATTTTTAAAATTTCCTATAAATTTACGGTTTGTTAAAATCCATTTACTTATTTTTTACTAAACGGACAAGTCCATTAAATTGCAATAGTGAATACAAAAATAAAAATAGGAAAACAATATTGTTATTTGTAGGTATGTATTATAGCTAGCTATATATTTAATATCCAGAGAAAACATCGATATTATTAGTACATTGGTTAATTAATTTATCTAGTAATCTTATTTATTGGATATCGATCGCTAACTGACACGTTTGCATATTAAAACGTAACTTTATTTATCCTAACTCTCTTGTATAGTATAATTAATAAAATTTTGAGCATTTACGTTTATTCTGTGTTTTTCATTCTCCGTGATACGATTTAGCAATGATAATTAAAAATTCCCAAATTAAGCAATTTATAAAATAAAACTTAAATTATTATCGTTCCTCAATATCGAATGATAAGTTAATTATATACTTCAATTTATTTTCCCCGACTCAACTTTTCCGTTCGAGAATAAATATTGGACGTTTATTGGTCTAGTACTAAAGTGCAGATATAAAATGCATATGGTAAATACGGAATAATCGATTGCATTTCTGCACTACGTTCTTTCGCGGCCAACTGTTGTAACATGTATACGTCTTCATGTGCTTTTTAATAGCCTTTTAGCCGTTGCATCCGTTGCTTACAAATGAATTTCCTCGTTATTTTTACGACGACGTTAAAGCGATTTATTACTTTTTCTCGATACACGAGAAAAAGATGGAAAATAAATGATCAATAGATGCAAAAATACGTAATGAAATATGTTATGCGTTTATGATATAAAAATACGCATCTTGGGAAACTGAAGACTCATACAACAATGTACAAAATACGTAGTAGATGAAATGAATTTTTTTAATTATACTCATGAAAATATAAAACGAAATAAATATCCGCGATCTGGCCGTCGAACGACTTTTCCATCGTAAAACGGAGATCGTGTATAGAAATCGGATGGATCGTTAAGTTTCTTGTCTGTAACGTTTGTAAATTCTCGTCTATTGATCGGTATCATCATCTCTGTTACAGTTATCACCGTTAATTGATTTCGCGTCAGTAGAATCCACATGGCTAAAGGAGCCGCGATTTTACGAGATACATCTGCGCGACACAAAACTCGGCGAACGTGCTCCGGAATAACAATCAGACCTGTAGTCGCACATGTCGATTATACACATCGCGTGACAACTATTAGCTATTCAATTATTGCCTACGTTAAAATTTACATGACAGCTAATGATATGCAATTTTTTTTTACTCCGGCTCGTTAGTGTCGTCGGCTCGATAACAAGAGTTCCTTTAAGGAACACCGGATGTTACGCTTGTTTCCACTTGACATCACGAAAATCACACGTCGCAACGTGAACATGAAACACGAGAGACAAGTAAAATGGATCGCATGTTACAGAAATGCATGGAACTCCCTCTCATTGTTTCGCAAATGCGTGGTCGAGCATTATTATCAACGTAGCTGCTCGTAGTACATACGTAATTAAAAAACGCGACGAAGTATGGATTCTGAGGAATGATCTGATAGGAATGATCTCTCGTTTGTTCGTTTATTTCACATATATGGGGGAAAAAAAAGAAGCAAATAGTAGATAATACTAACATTAGAATTATTGATGATTGAAGCATAAGACTTGTATCAAAGAAATTTAACAAAAAGAGAAAAATATTTTTAAAAAACTAAGGTTTTAGAACCAATTAGTCCCACTGTATTTACATATTTTACGAAAAATCATTCAAGCAATCTAAAAACATATATATCTGTAAATCTATCAAATTTTTTTAATATATTTTTAATAATAATATGAAATAATACTATCTTAAGTAACAACTTTTAAATAAGCTGGAAAGGAAGTTTAATTTGTCGGAAAAATTATTGGCTAAATTGCAAGTTCTGAACGATATGAATAAATCTGAGGAAGTAATACGATAAGTGAAATAACTGAGGCTGTCTAACATGATGCATCGGTGCATTAAAATCCAATTAATCCTTTATCTTATAAAGTCGTACTCGTGGCACTAGTTATGATTCAATTTCGAAGGAAAAGCAAATTACGATCCTGTGAGATTTCAGTTTCAATTTTAAATTTTAAATTTCTCTAAATTGAACATTAACAAGCATAATGTTTTGATATTACATATAATAATTTCAATGAGTAACACTATGTATTCAATGGTTTTGTTAGCGTCTTCGTTTTCCATGCAGGATAGAGCATTTCGTGCAAAAATGTAATGCTCGAAGATTCGATAAAAGATAAGCGAGAAGATAAAAGGATGCGTGCGTGTGCTCGCGCGGTGACATGAACAACGTACTTCCCGCGGAGGAAGTTTAATTATTATAAAATCGCGTGTGCATCGCCGGTAACAGCCGTAGCAGACGGCCGTGCCCGCATTATTTCGCAATCCCACGCGCGTTTTTCCTTCATGAACGTCGCTGAAAGATGAGAATTCGGGGGAACGATTTACACGTTATCGGTCACTCTCTCGTCGAGAGTCGTGTATTCGAGCGCCGCCAGTGCTACCAGACGAGTCGTTATCGCGTTCACGCGGATTCCGCTTCGATAACGAGCCGACAGGAAATTTATTTTCGAACGTGTCGCTGCCATTGCGACCGACCAAGGTAAATTCGTTCGCGAAGGACCAAGACTATTGAGTAAAGTGTCCAAATTTCATTCCCCTCCAAGAGAGATATTTTAGCATCTATCTAAGACAAAATCAGTTTTTTTCAGTCTGAAGAAATTAATAAATTACTTTGAACTCTTGCAATTAGCAGAGGCTCTGTATTGTCAATTTTTGTAATTAATTCATACAAATGGAGTAAAAAATATATGTGAAAGAATATATTCTTCAACTAATGAAGAGAGTGTTCCCAATTTTGTCTCTAATAGTAAAAATGTTAAAAAAAATTTCAGAACCGTCTTTTGTATTTCAAAAAAATATTTTTTTTTTTTGTGAAATTATGAAATTATGACTAATGTTTTCAATGATTTTATGAAGATAATTTCTTTCTTTATAATGTAAATGTATGATACAATTATGCGAAACCATTTTTAAACGTAATTGTCAATTCTAATCAACAAAACGAGTTACTGAAACATCATTTATATATTAAAAAATTTATAAAAGAACAAAACGCTATAAGAAACTCTGGAAACGGCAGATTTTTGCCATTAACAGATTTATTTAGCAACAGAGATGAAATTTCGGTTCGTTGCCGTAATCGGTACGAACGAACAGACTATCTCTCGAGAAACTTAACAGACTGGTTTTTCCAAGAATCCTCATCACCATAATCATTTGATGGTTTCACGTGTGCGTTCGATTTATTTTTTTTAGACCGTGGATGCAGCCGGGTGGAGGTGGCGCGGCCCACGCAGGTGGGACAGGTGACGACGAGGCTCCGAAAGATCCCGGTGTTCGGATCACTCATCAATCTTACACCGAAAAAGACTACGAAGGTATCGATATCACTTCCGTTTTCATTCTCATCATCTCAAAAGAGGCTTTCGTCGATCGTCCAAAGTCGCTTTCGCACTTCTACGTTCCCTGTACGATTTAATCAGGCCAGGATGATGGCTGCTGTTCGCGCGTAGGTCAGCCGGACTGATCTACACAGATCTGGCTTCGGTGTTTGCTCATAGAACGCGTTGCCGGTGCTTCGAAAATCGTTATTTCGTTGAGCAATGTCGTCCACGTCAGGGCCCGAGGTCACCTGTCCCGGTGCGATCTTGAACCGTCGACATTCTACAGACGATCGAATCGATTCGGATTATCCGGCGAACTCGTAGCTGTTTACGTTGACTAACGCAGATTGGACTCTCGAATGCCGGGCGAATGCAGGTCAATTTGATTCTTAGTAACAAGAGCTGGAAAGATGGGAAGGAATTATTGCTCAAAATATTATCTACAACACGTAATAAATAATTGGTAATTTTATATACAATTTGTTGTTCTATGTATACATGTGTAATATTGCATATAAACATATAATTGTGTTGTGCATGTATAATAATGACACTTAGTGAATTATATTACATGAGTATTTAATGAGGAATAATAATATACATGCATAATATTTATTTGTGCGTAAAATTACTGTACGTGTCGTTTTGCATTACATTTACCATCGGTAGATCATTGGTTCAACACATGCTAATGTAGCAACGTGAACATTCCTAACAGCTAACAGAAACAGAGAAGCGAAAATTATTGAGTCTAAGTGACCCTGCAGCCGCTGAGCGAGGGTTAAGAAACGTCGGGTCGAAAGAGGCAACGTGACGACGAAGGTCTGTCGGTCGACGGTCAAAGATATACATAGGGGAGACACCTCGAGTGTCCTCGACCGATGAATTTCTCTCTCTGTCGAGAGCTCGATAGAATGTTTTATTACCGATAATCATAGGAACGTCACGGAACGTCGGATTCGAGAGCCACTGACGCCGAGTCCTCTTTCATCTGCTTCCAGGTCACAGAGCGCACACGGTGTATGTGGGCGTGCATCTGCCAGGCGAAAGGAGACACCGTCGTCATCACAAGCACCATCATTCCCAACGTCAAACGTACAGTGCCGATAAGGAGAATGTCGACAACGATAGGCCCAGTAAGTTCTTTCTCCTTTGCTCGTGTTTCTTCTTCGCACATACATACATATGTAGGTAACCTACCCTCGTTTGCTTTTCACCCTACGTTCGATCTTTTCCCGCGTCGCAGCCCCCAATTGTTCCGGATCGTCTATTTATCGGATCGCGTTCGAGCAAAAGGGCTGGCCTTGTTTTTTTTTTTTTCTCTCTCCTTCTTTCCCTCGCGTCTAACGTGGTCTGTTAACCCGCAGAACTCCACGCCAGGACGGAGGATCCACGTCCATCGTTTCGGTAAAACGATCGATCGGTTAACGCACTCTGTCTCGAAACCGAGAGAGAACCAATATAATCTCGTCTGGTCCGATTCCGACACACATGTATACACGTGTGTGCATGTGTGTTTTCCGATGGGTAAAGGGCAACCGACGTGCTCCGGCGTGATCGATAACCACCGCGAATAGAAGTGGTAGACAAATGTCCTTTGTAGGTCACGAATTTTCGAGACTAAAGTAGTAGTTCTCCATGCTTTCTACGCCGTTTGTTAATCGTTCTCGTGCGGCTTCGAAAGAGATCTACTCGTGCCAACGAAAGAAAGCCACTCGAAGCGAAGATACGAAGAGCTGGAAACTTCTCAGCGACTTCTTGGCTCCGAAACTTGGTTCGAGTTATGATGGCGAAACATCTTAAAAGGTTATTCGCGTGGCTCGCGCGGCCATTGTTGCGAATGAGAAATGAGACTGCCAAAGGATGCTGAAACGAGCTGAACTCTTTCGAACGGTGTTCAACAAACGGATTGTAACACTTTGAGAACTATCCGGATGGTTTCCATTAGCGGTGTCGCGTCAAGTAGCTACCGCAGAAACGCCCGTGTAAACGTTCCACGGTATGTTACACTTTGCGGCGTTATTGAACGGTATGTGGCAACCAGCCAACCACTTGTCACGACTTCTCCGGCTGTTCACCCTACCTTTGGTACACCGGATACAGAAGGGTGACCGATATCGAGCCCTTCTTTCGCGAGCCAGTCCTTACGAGAAGGATACGTAGGAGAAAATGTTGGTAATAGATTTCTATGGAAACGAGTTCGCGTATAGATATGTATAATTTTCCTTCGCGCGAGTGATAATTAGATTTTACACGGATTTTTATGCACCAGGCACATCATTTATTTAATTAAAATTTAAAGCTGTACGCGTACAAAAGGAATGTATTTTATAATTTATTTATTTGCGAAAAATTTGAAACTGCAATGATGCACAGAATGGGCGAATGAGAAAAGTAGAGAATAACATGTGTCATAATTTATTTATTTATTTAGTGCGACTAGCTCACGATATAACTGAAAATAGTACGTACGTACGTATATGACAAATAATTAAATTTAGATGAATTAGATAATTACCAGTGGAAAATAGGACACATTGTTCTAATCGATTTAAGCTTCAGCAGGAATTGAGAATCATTAAAGAGATTTGTTAACCTAGAAACAGAATCCAATTGTCCTGGCTTTGATAGTAGTATAAACTTAAAAAAGGGAGACTTTCTAAAAGAGGCATTTGTCTTGAATTTTTTGTAATAAAGAAATGTAATATCTGTCAGATCCTACGTGGATAATAAAATATATTTATATAAGAAAGATACATAAGAAAGATACATAAAATGTCTGAAATATGACATTTATTTTGTAATATTCGATAAATGAAACAGACCTCTTAGATTCTATCCCTCCAATCGTCAAACATGGAACAAATAATAATAATAATAATAATAATAATAATAATAATAATAATAATAA
>CAJDYZ010009082.1:51974-64989 GCA_903986555.1 Heterotrigona itama
TTTTCATTTCTGACACTTTTTTTAAGCGTGTGCATGCGTCATTATGCACGCAATACTTGCGTTGGTCATTCTGCACTGCTCGAGTTGGTAAAATCATACTTTTGTCAAAGTTTGTAACGAGTCGTTCTTTGACTGCCTCGCATTTTTAGAGGGAAATTGTTCAACACTTTCTTTTTGGGAGTTCTACGTTTCACATTTTTTCCCTGTTACTTAGTGTGATGTATGCACAATATTCTTTCGTTCTTTCTATTACAAACAGTTTCAACTTGCCGAAGATATCGTGATTCACTGTACTCACAAAATACAAGTATCAAAGTTCATTCGATAGTCATTCGAAGATGGTTCAAGGTCATATCAGGATCAATGTCATCCAAAGATCATTTCACCGTATCAATCTCATTTCAGTTTTTAATCATCTCGAGGTCGTGCACAGGTCATTTATATTTCATATCGAGGTCACTTAAAGCTCGTCTCAAGGTTGTCTGAATTGAAAATGATTCCGGATCATGGCGATCCAAGATCACTCGAGATCATTCGAATATCACTAAGCTTCTCATTTCTATTTGGACTTCAAATCTCGATGTTTCAGTAATTCAAAATCACTTGACAATCATTCTATGATTACTCAAAGCCATTCAAAAATCACCTCAATCGACTTTAAACCAAACGTTACAAGTAGTTCAGTCAAACATCTCGACACGCGACGTTTTGTCAGACAGACGTTTGTCCTCTTTATATATACACACGTATACAAGATGTTCCGTTTGCCAAGTGACAAAGTCCGATGTTTTACGAGACGCGTGTGAAATTGCAGTTACACCGCCAGCCCAGAGGGTGCAGTTCATCCTGGGCGAGGAAGTCGGGGACGATGCACACGAGTCGCATCCTCTCTTCTCCGAAATGGAGGAGCTCGTCAGGGATGGCGACGAGATGGAGTGGAAGGAAACGGCCAGGTAATCTTCGACTCCTTGTTAGACTTCTATTTTCGACGATGAGACGAAATCGTCGCTATCCCCTCGATGCCTCAGTGAGACAGACACATATAATATAATTTATCTTGACATTTTCCATCAAGGTGGATCAAGTTCGAGGAAGACGTGGAAGAGGGTGGAAATAGGTGGAGCAAACCTCACGTAGCGACCCTCTCGTTACACGCTCTGTTCGAGCTGAGGAGCCTGCTGCTAAATGGAACTGTGATGTTGGACATGGAGGCAGCCAGTTTGGAGCAAATCACCGATCTGGTTCTCGACAACATGATCAACAAGGGCTCCCTGCCGATCGAAGCGAGGGAGAAGGTATAGACAGAGGGCCGTGACTCTCTTTCCGTGTTCTATCAAACGCTCGGTCAGAAATTCGAACGAGAAAGTTGTGTTTGAAACACACAGGTGAGGGAAGCTCTTCTGGTGAGGCACCGGCATCAACACGAGAGACGCAAAGACAACAACATGTCCAGGCTACCTATCATCAGATCGTTGGCCGAGATAGGTCGAAATCATTCCTCTTCGAAGAGTAAGTCTGTCATGTTAAAATTTCATGCCGTGTTAAATAACTCGATATCGTTTGAAAAAAATGAATATGGTTGGTTAATTCATCGAGGAACAGGCTAATAATTTAGAAAAGATTTCAAAAATATACAAAATGCGCATATGTGTGAAGATATATAATATATTACTCTTGCCATATTATTTAGATTTTATTTCTTTGATTGTGCTCGTAAAAGAGTGTAGAAGAATTGCTTAAATATCCGCAGTTTAATCATAATGTTGAAAAAAAAAATGTACACAACCATATTTATATTTTATTATTATATATGATATTAATGATGTTAATCAGTTTGATGAAAAAATACGAAACAAACTCGAAGTATTAAAAAGTAGAAATTGATTGATGGAAAAGACTTTAGATAAATGAGATGTTTCATTCTCAATGAGTTAACCATTTTACAATCTTTTTAAATGAGAAGAAGAATTATCCCTCGATTATCCCAATTCAATCAAATATTCCACTAGTTTAAGTTCTATTTTTTTGTACCTTACCTTTTGCACAACGTTACATTACAATTTTTGAATAATTACCTGTTGTTATTTGTTCACTCGTTAATATGCCAAAGTTCAACAAGAATCGGACAAACGTAAAATGGTACGTGACCCTGGTGTGACCCGGAAATATCCGGCGGACACCACGCACCGTCCAAAGTTTTACCTCGCACACTAAACGCGTGCAAAACGCTCGGCATTTTCAGATTTCAACTGTACATGTGGTTTGCATGCGTTGTTGACGTCAGATTTACAGGAGCGTCGCGACGCTAGGGACGCCTACGCGCCCTCCGTCGCTCGCAGCAGCAGTTGCCCAAATTCGAACACTGCTCTGCTCTCGAAAGAGGCGAAAGATCTGAAAGGACCGTACCTTCTAGTTCCAGGTATAATTTACATAGGTCAGGCCATTGCTAGGCAGCCTCCTCGATCGCCATTGGGTCACGGTGCTTTCGCAGCTTTCTACGTTCCCCCGTTCTCATTATCCAACAACCCCTTGCGTGTGTACTAACAACAGTTTCAACCTACTAATGAACGTCAACCTTTGACCATGAACAATTCGTATGAACGTGCAGCCGAGACTCGATTTAGTTACTGTTCTGTGTAAACGCTAGTGCGATCTAATAGCAAACGTGGCTACATGGACAAACAAGTCCATCGTGCATTGCCCGGCTCGTCTCGTGGTACATACCAATATTCACGCTTGTTTCTTATTTTTCAATCAGACGAATTCGGCATTCCCCACGTGGTCGGATTCACAACATGGTTCGCGATGTGTCAACTAAAAGGTTAGACCGTCAGGTGGTTATTGTTCTTATAAATTTTAATCGGTAGAGCACAAAATCAGTGTCTTTCGTTCTCTCGTTTCTCTTGGCAATTTTCTCTCTTTCTTCTCTCTCTCTCTCTCTTTCTCTCTCTTTCTTTTCTCACTCTCTTTGTACATATTATAGACCGTAATGACAATAACGATCTAATGTTTCTCAACAAGCGTCGATTCAACGTATCACCCACTGTCCTTCTCTCTGTGAACTTCTCAGTGTTTTACAGTAGTAGCTAAGTATTTGCACGGAGAGGATTTATTGTCGATCGGAAAGCGCGAAAACGAATTCGGATGGACGCTCGTGTCTGATGAATGCCGGACGTTACTACTGTCGACCGTGACACGCCACACGGCACGGATACGAAGGCAATCCAAGCGATTCTTTTCACGGTTCTCACGAGGTAGAAGCGATACAAAGGAAGTGCACGATCGCGTGAACGCGTAGGTGAACCTTCGCAGTACTAATCGCGAGGCATGATCTCTCTAATTGTATAATATGCACGTGACTCAACGTATACACTTCAACTACTCGATATCATACACTGTACTACTAACTGTACCACACACTTTTAATCGACTAACTGTCTGTATTTTCAGCGTTCCAACTAATCTTCCTTCCCTATCTCTCGCAATACGAACGACTTTCGATTATTTCCCCCTAAACGATAAGTATATAATTGAAATGTCGCGAACGAATTGCGCCTGCGAACGATATTTTAAGAACTTAGACGATCTTGAGTCGTTGAAAAGTAAAAAAAGATTGCAAATTTTCTCTTATGTGTAATTACTAAACGAAAAGTTGCAATCTTTTTGGGATATATAAGCTTGTTTTTTTCAAGTCAAAATGTTATTAGATAGCGAAGTATTCATTAGCTTGAAAAACTTCATTTTGATTGATAACAACTATCGCTGCAAAGAACTAGAAAGTTCCTCTATATGTAAGTACGTATTATCTAAAATGTAGTTTACGATCTTAATATCAATTAATTAAAGTCAGTTCTGATTAGAGAGAATTTCAAACTGTTACCATTTCTCTAACAATTTAAATTTCTTGAATTTGTAAATCGATAGGAACTTTTATTTCAAATCTATCAATCCTTTACAACAATGGTAATTAAAAATCGATTTTTAAATTAACGAAATATTCTGCGGCTTTATATAAAATTAAAATATATTAAGAATCTCAAAGAAACATTTATACAGTTCAAAAACGTTGGATCTTTTCGTTTAGCAATTACTAAAGGAAAAACATTCGCAAAGCTTTACTTTAGGTCATCCAGCAAGTAATGTTAGTTTTTTTTATTTTAATTTCCCGTGCAAAAAGTTAATTGCTACAATCCTTTTCTCACTTTTCAATTAACTTTTTGTTATAGTTTCAGATAAAATTAAAAAATCACTCAATGTTGATCTTGGATGAAAATAAATTGGATAATCTATTGGTGAAAAATCAATTAAGTATAATAACTACGGTAAAAATTTCAAGTTAAAATTTTTAATATTTAGTTTTGTAGTATGACACTATCATCGAACATAATTTTACAATAGTCTATCGTATATAATGCAATCTTTATTCGAAATAAATTACACGCAAACAAGACGTGCACGTTTATGTAAAATAAGACAAGAAACAACATTACTTATAAGATGACCAATTTTTGTCAGCTCTGATGTACCTCTGTAAGTTCGACGCGCAATCGTTCGCGAAACAAGTAGTGTATTGAGTAAAAATGAGACTCCCTTGCTCCTTAGTTCCTTCCTCTGTAAATAAAGGACGACCCTGGTGTGTGTTTCATGCTCATTTTTAGTGGAGGAATCGAATTCCGCCCCGGCGATCGCCGGCGCAACAAGTCACGGCAGTGGGCCAATGCTGAATGCCGGTAGCCGCTTCCTTGCCATACCCGGTAACCCCGGTAAACTGCTTTCTTTATTGTGCTTGGCACTTCTCTTACCTTCTAACGTACGCAGAGTACCCTCTCGTCGCCGTAGAATTTTCCGTAGCAAAGCTATGCGACTGCGATCTCCCCTTTGACAACGACAGAATTTCGTAACGACGAGAGTGTCGCGAGTTGCGGGAAAATCGCGAACGCTCGCGCGATCATGGAAGTCGGAGAGATTGTTGAAAATAATAAATATCTCTATCGGCGAACGATTATCGAGAGCAAGTGGTAACACGGGAAACAAAATCAACTCTGTCCACGAGTAGCTTCAACTGCGTGGTCAATCTGTTAGAAAAGCTTGTATTGGTTAACTCAGTGGTTCGAAAGGGTTGAGTTGCCCCTTGCTCGTGACATTTACCATAACCTTCGAATTCGAGACTCAACGTTCACGGCGAGGAAGAGAACAAAAACAATCGCGAAGAGATCTACAGCGGGGGACAAAATGGAATTTGTAATAGAAAAAATTGAATAGAATATTAAATACTATATATGACAGTGATCTATTTCGAAGTGCAATTAATCATTGCTCTTGTTGAATACCGTCTAATTTGTGTAATACACTACGAATGTTAATATTATGTTCTTTGCCGTGGTTCATTCTAAAACATATATTGATCAACTCCATATGACGATGTTATAAAAATTGTTGTTTTTAATTGACGATCTGGCGTCATTTTCTTAAGACGAACAAACTCGGGAAAGTAAATCATTTGTTTCTTGAGGATTGAACGTTGATCCTTTGTTCACGTAACGAAATTACGAAATTAATCAAACTGGGGAGTTTCATTGCTCTAGAGTTTATCTAACATTCTTATAATTTTATAGCAATTCACTTTTCTTCTTTTTTTAAATATTCTCCTATCTTATCGATCCCACGTCCGTTGAGCAATAATTCAGTTTCTTTAGAAGTGTGGCTTATCACTTAAACATCTTTCCTTTTCGTCCGTCACTGTACGTCGTGAATTCTCTCGATTCTTCATGGTCTGGTCGGAAATTTCTGGCGTCGGATTCCCGCAACTCGGAAACGCTTTCGACACGTGGACGTGGGCCGCGACTTTTAACAGTTCTGTGGACAGAGGTGGTAATTGAGAGGAAACGGAAAACTGTGCAGCCTCTCGGTTACGATACCCACGCGGCTTCTCGCAGTTTACCTTGTACAAGAGACTGTAGGCGGTAAGCTAGATGTCTTTCAGGCCAAGAACCAGGCAGCAACGGGATGGACCGGAGTCCAAGCAGCGTGTCAATTAGTCGAAATCACAGTTCGTCCGCCTTGGAGAATGGGGACGCGAATCACAAGGTTCGTAGACGCCAACGATCGAATTTGGACTGCCCAGGGAGAAACGTTATTTACATTATGTTTGCATGCTGTTTTCATCAGGGTAATACTCATTTCATGCGGAAAATACCAGCTGGGGCCGAGGCGAGCAACATTCTCGTAGGGGAAGTGGATTTTTTAGATAAAACCCTGTCAGCGTTCATTCGATTAAGCCAAGCGGGAATAATGGGCGACTTGACGGAAGTTCCTGTGCCAACAAGATTTATATTCGTCCTGCTCGGACCTACGGTAAGATTCAGATCAGAAATCTTGACGAAATTGTCAATGAGTAGAATCATTTCGCTTTGGATATATATATTGTTATATATTTTCGGATATTTTTTTTATTTTATATATATTACATGTATAAGCAAAGTATTAAATTTAAAATAAATATAACTAAATAATTAACGCTAGAATTATTGACGACTAAAGCATAAAAATTTTATCGGAGAAATTAGAGCGCAAGGAATAGAAGAAAGTTCATAATACGATAAAGGACATGAACTATTCGTATATTTTATAAAAATCGTTCAAACCTCTAGAAATATCTTGTAAGTCTGCAAAATTGCTACAAAAAAATTATAAATTGGTCATTTCGACCATTACTTTAAAATAGTATAAATATCTAGTTCGCTATAGCCTGTGTTTGATTTGAAAAAAAGATACAGAATCGCCAATATTTATGTTGCGAGTGAATTTATTCGCTAAAGACAACATGGTGATAATGCCAGATATGTTCGAGAAATGAAACGTAAAAGGATACCTGATCATTTTAGCAAGTGCATCGATCTCAATTCCCTCAAAAATCATGGGACTATATTTTGTAAAAAAATCTTGACAGAAAGGCTTTGTCAACGAGTAGAACCACTTCAGTTCGGGTATCAATGATAGCATGCATCGTTGGAAGAACATTCAATTGTGTACATCTATCAACGGAAACGTAGATTTTCGATTAACTCGATGAAAAGCTCCTTTCGCGTAATTAACGTTTTAACGAAGCAATTGTCTACGCTGATTGCCTGGACCATTCTCGGTCTCGAAAGACCGATGCACAAAGCAATTTTTACCAAGCTCCAACCAGGGCTCGATTATCGTTCGAAATCGGCCTCTCTGTTTCTCGATTGATTCCCCAATGATTTCTCGCGTTTCCCCCCTAGAAATTGTTTTACCTTTCAGTTATCGATCATCGTGTAACGCGAGATTATTGAAACGATATCCTTTCCTTGTATCCGCCGGATGGAGATATTGGACCTGGAAGTATTTTAATTGATTCAAACGCGCCGGCAGGATTCCTTTGACGTAAACGAGAATGAAATAAGAAAAATTGAATCGCAGAAACGTCAGTAATGCAATAATGGTATAAAATTGAGATAACGAACACCGACATTTTAGAAGGAGTGGGAAAACGAAGAAAGCACTCTCTTAACCAATTGAAGATCAACGTAACATTTCATTCGCAATTCTTTTGAAGCAACTTTAGTTTTTATATTGCGGTTGAAGGGGAAATTACAATGGATCGGTTGATACTTTCTCATTATTTTATGAAACTTTAAGAAATTAAAGTACTCTCGATAAATGAGTTAGAAACGCAGAAATTACGGGATAAATACACTTCGTTCTAATTTGTCAGTATTCCATTCATCATAATTCTATTTCGAGAAAGGCGGAAAATTGGCCTGATTATAATTTTTCATATTTCGTACAATTTTAATTCTAAAACTACGTACGTTGGATATCATAACAATTTAGGATTTTAAATTAGTTAATTTTGTAATCATTAATTTAATTTAATCTAAATCGCATTAAATTTTTGTAATCATATACACGGCTTATTTTTCTTCGGTTTAATCGCAGGGTGGAATCACCGGTTTTCACGAGATCGGTCGCGCTATGGCGACCTTGATGTCCGACGAAGTCTTCCACGACGTGGCTTACAAAGCTAAGAACAGAAACCATCTGCTTGCCGGAATCGACGAGTTCTTGGACGCGGTTACGGTTTTACCGCCAGGGGAATGGGATCCTGCGATCAGAATAGAACCGCCTGCCGCCATTCCTTCGCAGGTAAAGTACATGTCAAGAAATTTCCCAAGTTAATCCCTTCTCGAATTTATGTTAATATTATTTATAAATGGAGAAAGGAAGTTCCTCAGAGTTAGAAGATATCAATTTTTTATATATTTACATTTATACTATTTACACCTTCAGAAAAAATATTTTCCAGAATTGAAGAAATATCAATTATTATATATTATGGAATTAAGAAATTTCTGTAATAAAGAAAAATGTACTCAGAATGTTAATATCTTTACATCGACAACGCCGATCGATTTGTTCAGGATGTAAGGAAGCGACCAAAAGAGGAAAAACCAAAGGAAGAGCTAGACGAGGAAGCGGACGAGCAAAAGTTGAGAGAGGAATCCGGTCTCTCGCGAAGTGGCAGGCTTTTCGGCGGTTTGATCAACGACGTAAAAAGAAAAGTGCCGTTCTACTTCTCCGACTTCAAGGACGCGTTGGCTCTACAATGCGTAGCCTCTTTTATCTTCCTGTACTTCGCCTGCCTCTCGCCTATAATTACGTTCGGTGGTTTACTCGGCGAAGCAACGGGCAAAAATATGGCCGCGATGGAGTCGCTGGTTTCCGGTTTCGTTTGCGGTATCGGCTACGGATTTTTCTCTGGACAACCCCTCACCATTCTCGGCTCCACCGGCCCAGTTCTAGTCTTCGAGACGATAGTCTATGAATTTTGCAAGTGAGTATGCACTCACGATATGTATCAAAATGATCCCGTCAAAATGATGACGTCGAATGTATGTCGTTATTGCTGCAGAAAATCGGATTGGAACTACATGTCGTTTCGCTTCTGGATCGGCTCGTGGATAACCCTGATTCTTCTAATTCTCGTGGCGATCGACGCCAGTGCTTTCGTGTGCTACATCACGCGATTCACCGAGGAAAACTTCGCCACCCTGATCGCGTTTATCTTCATCTACAAGGTACGTGATTCGATGCTATTCCTGGCGAACAGTTCCCGATCGAACGCAATTATTCGGAAGCGTTCGAAAACATTAGAATCGTTTCACGTTACGCGAATTGAATTCAAATCTTCAATTTCATTTTCTCAATTACATTTAAAAAAAAAAAAAAAAAAATAGACGACTCATGGATATTTCATGCCTCGAAGGTTTCAATTTGTCGAAGGTTTCAAATACTTGCGTTTGATGGAGAACTTCTTCATTCTCAGGAGTGTAACAAACAACGGACAGAAAGGTAAATTCCGTTCTCGTCGCCTTTGTAAATCTTAATTGCGCAACCGTGTCCTTCTGCCGCCGATGCGGGTTAATTGGATGTGGTGTAACGGCGTGTGCTTCGCAAATCGCGGCATCAGCGAAATCGCCGGCATTTGGGTCACGAATCACACGGTATACGCGTCTAATAAAAAGTTCTCCACAGGCTTCGAAACCGCTGGCCGCAAACTCGATCAGCTTCAATCTTGACTTAAAAAAAAGTGGCAACGACAATCGAACGGTCTTAAACTTTAATTCGTCAGCATTTAATCGAGAATATTCTGAAAGAGAAAGAGAGAGAGAGAGAGAGAGAATCGACTAAGAATTCGCGTGTTTCAGGCCATCGAAAATGTATTGTCCATCGGCAAGAAGTACCCTTTGAACACTCACGCGAACGAGCCGTTCAACTACGAATGCTGGTGTAAACCGCCGAATGGCAGCCTACCGTCTAGCTACGACAACGTTAATTGGACGGCGCTCGATCAAAAAACATGCCAGGTTAATTGAACAATAACGTTAGAGCTACTCGTTAGACGAAATTACTAACTGCAACCCGAGGCACCTTGATCTTAAGACCGGACCGTGGTCTGACTCGACACGGTGTTGTATCACTGATGAGAGCGTCGTTAACTTTCTTTCAGAGTTACAACGGCACGTTGATGGGCGACGGTTGCAACCTACCGCATTACATACCCGATGTGTTCCTCATGTCAATTATACTATTCATGGGCACATTCTTGTTATCCATCGAGCTCAAAGATTTCAAGAACGCTCTCTTCTTTCCGTCGAAGGTATGTTTCATCGATCGCCACGCGATAATGTTTCTATACACATTATGTTTGCTACACATTATGTTGTATTCTTTGCATTTTTAATTTTTCTAATTTGGTATAAATATCATCGATTATTATACATATTCAGTATGAATTGGGAACGAAATTTTATTCGCCGCGTGTCGTCATTTAGGTCAGACAGGTGGTGAGTGATTTCGCGGTGATCATCGCGATATTTTCGATGAGCACGCTCGATCATATCGTGAATATTCCGACGCCGAAGCTCGAGGTACCGGGGGAATTCAAGCCGACGTTGGCCGGTCGGGGATGGATCATCTGGCCTTTTCAAAGTAACCCATGGTGGAGCGCCATCGTCGCGTGTCTGCCAGCTCTTCTAGGCACTATACTGATTTTTATGGATCAGCAAATTACAGCGGTGATAGTTAATAGGAAGGAGAACAAGTTAAAGGCAAGTTTCTTACCCCTCCATCTCCAAAACGATGCACAACATTGTTGGTCCAAAAGTGTCGATTAAAATGTATGTCGTTCGTATTTAGAAAGGATGCGGCTATCATTTGGATCTGTTCATTCTCGCGATCCTCATCGAAATTTGCTCGGTGATGGGATTGCCTTGGTTCGTCGCGGCAACCGTGCTCTCGATCAATCATGTGAACTCGTTGAAGTTGGAATCGGAGTGCGCCGCGCCAGGTGAAAAGCCACAGTTCCTCGGTGTCCGCGAGCAACGAGTCACGCATATCTTGATCTTTTTGATGATCGGCTGCTCGGTTCTGCTCACGCCGATGTTGAGACACATACCGATGCCAGTATTATTTGGTGTTTTCCTTTACATGGGAGTTGCCTCGCTGAAGGGACTGCAATTTTTCGACAGGATTTTGATCATGCTGATGCCGGTGAAATATCAACCCGATTATATGTTCCTTCGACAGGTAAAATAATTAAAAGCTGAATCATTTATGCGTTGCTGAAGAGGAATCGGATCTCCCGTAATTGTTACAATTGTTGTAGGTACCGTTGAAGCGAGTTCATGTGTTTACAACGATACAATTGACTTGTTTGGCTTGCTTGTGGATCATCAAATCCTTCAGCACCACGTCCATTCTGTTCCCTTTGATGGTTAGTTTTTTACAGAAACCATTGTCTCGCGTGTAGCAAACGAATCTAAGCTTTAATCCTGTATTCTGCATCCTTTATCTACGTGTTAAATATTTAAAATATTCAAAACTGTTTCTTACTTACATGCTTTATGTAAGAAAGAATCTGTGAAGCTCGCCTGACGCGAGTGCAACATTTGAAAATTGCAGAAGCATGCTTCCACAAATTGACAAAGTCTCTATTAAATAGTAAAGACTGTACTAAAAGACGTCTACACGTATATTAATCTTTAATTTTTTAATACACGTGTATCTCTCGATCTCCAGTCGTTTATCAAACACTAACAAACTAAAATCCCGTACGAATAAATAGACTTGAAGTCAAAATTTTCTAAAGTCACGATATTTTTACACAGTTGGTGGTGATGATCGGTATACGCAAGTCGTTAGACTTGATGTTCACTCAACGCGAGTTGAAGATCCTGGACGACGTAATGCCGGAACCGAGCAAGAAACACGCCGACGATCTTCGACAATTGGAGAGCGGCGAGGTTAGCACCATGAGACGAATACTAAATACCATCGTTGGTCGTAAATAGCACAAAAAGTGTGATCGCGTGTCGAATATTCGCCCCGTGATCACTGTCTGCGACTACGACAAGCCCGCGTTTTGCCGAAAACGCGACGAACGCAGCGCGGTATATTAACGATCGATCGTGTGCACGTGGCCTAAACTTTGCTACGCGTATTTCTAGAAAACAAGTTCTCCTTGCCCGTCGTTCTGATCGTTGTCCTCGTTAACGTATCTCTCGGTTCGAAGCAATAATAATTCGCCACTAAACGTGCCTGAACGTGACAGAAATTTTGATAGAAATAAAAAGGAAATGTACTCGCAAACGTTCTCGACCAAAAGTAAATCCTCTCGTCGCGCACGACTGCGCCTGCCAATATACTCCGACCAGTATTAATTACGCGTAATGGTTGTTCCTTCGAATAACAGCATTTTGCACACGATTGTTTTAAATTTCGAGACGTAGACAAACTTGTTAAATTACTAAACAGATAAATAGATGATCGCATATTTATCGAAAGTATTTATACCATTGAAAAATTCGTAAACTTATTCGTCACTTATCTCTTTCACCAGTCTAGAAACGTTTTAATGAAACGCGGACGAATCTTCTTTTTCCTTTTTCTCTTTTTTTTTTTTTCTTTTACTGAATTTACGAAATGTCAGGATCATTTCGTGACAACGCCAAGGAAGCCAATGGTTCCAAACTGTGCCAATATTTCGGCTACACATTCGACACACATGTATCGGCTCGATGTATCGTCGAACACAGATTGCCTATACCTTAACATATGAAAATACATTATTGTTTAAGAACACACACAAATCTCTATGTAATCCCAGCTCTTCCTTTACGTAGCATTTACCGACACGTTTGACACACAGTACACGAGTCAAACACACTCTGTTTGCATGCATCTCCGACATTATAAAACGTCAGACTACACGTTTGGATTAAAATTAAATGGATCCTCCGATATCGAATGGAAATTGTTCCTAGCCGCCACACCGCGGTCCAGTACCTTTTTTGACAGCTAATGTATTTCCAAGCACGAAATTCCTGTAAAAACACTGTAACACTTAAAATGCGCGGAAGTCACGGAAACGCACGTGACTTTTCGGGTGAGAAAACAGAAACAGGGAGAGGAAAAAGTAAAAAAAAAAAAA
>CAJDYZ010009082.1:69620-83369 GCA_903986555.1 Heterotrigona itama
TTTACAAAGATATCTCGAGATCATGTTGCATCGCGTATTATTTAGAAGATGTAGTTTCCTATCTGACATACAACGGAATACCGAGATATTGATACCGAAGTTGAAAGTGTAGGAATTTACTGTAGATAGTAAAATAGAGTTGAAGTACATTTTGTTACGAAGAGCAATAAGTTCAGAATGTAAGTACGCGCATCAGAGCCCTTTATCCTCGATATCGTGTTGAACGTTGTTCAATTTTCATCATGATAATAAAAGCGTACGTAACGAATAACTTTCTTAAGCATTGATTATATTTCGTGTAAAGGGCATATACATTTTCGACGCAAGTGTGTCGCGAAATATACGCGAGGAGACTCATTGCGAGCAACAATGTATATAATCAACTGCAATCATATAATTCGCTGCCATGCATGCAATCGATGTATTAGTCCTCTTTGACGGAATTGCTGATAAGTTCTGATTAAAGGAGAAAAAAAAAAAACAAAATACATTATTGATTATCCATAAAATTCATATTTCACGATTTATCTTCGTTTGCATCACATGTTCACGCAATGCTTTTATACTTCAATCGACTATAGATACATGAGGAGAACTTTTGCGTTTTACATAAATCTTCCTAAATATTTTCCTAAGTTTTTAAAAACGAAACACAGTATTCCTATATGGTATTCCGAAATAAATGTAGTATTCCTATAGTATTCCGAAATATAGTATTCTTCAATCGCCGAAACGATTTCGTTCTCACAGTGATTGTTGTGTGCAATTGCAAGGACAAGTATTTGAATTTGCCATTTGAAATTGAAGCAAAATTACCATATACGTGATCACCGTACTAAGAATCTAATAACGAGAAGCAAATATCAAACACTATGACTATTTACTACATGCCATCAGATTAATTAAATTATTCAGCCATTTTTTGCTCACCGATTTAAAAAGCATATTGTTTAAAGTGAAGTATCCGTTTACTGTAAACTTTATTTTCCGATGTAACAACTGAAGTGAAAATTGTTCAAGCTAAAAAACGTTGCAACGTTAGACAATGGAAACATCAAAACGATTACACTGCTTGAGTATCATTTACCTCTTCTTTTATTTGTCGATCTATCGTATACTTTAATAATACATGTACAAGATTCCCAGTTTTCTGGATCTGCAAAAAATCCACTAATTGTGAGTCATCTAGAATAATTATTTTCAAGGAGAATAATGTTCAAACGCCTACCTCGTTTGTAGCTTTGGTAATCTTGAAAGTTAATAAACCAAGAGGATACAATATGAAAATTATCCAAAGCACGGAATTTAGCAGGATCGTCAAATTTGTTGCTACATTTTGAACCGTGATCGGTCCGAAAAGGTAATAAACATTGTACAACAACACGAAGAACGTAAAAGGAAGTGCAAAAAGAGTAGGCAAAGAATATATTCGTGAAATTTCATTGGAAATATCATAAAGCTGATCGTGAATGTCTCGAATTTGGACAACAAGATGAATCATCGAAGAGCTAATAAACATATGTCGAGCCTGATAAAACGCAGTATTATTGAACTTAGTTCGACCAAGGTCTTGTATAGCGCAATTTACATTTACAGAAATTGCATTCGTTAAAGTAACCAAAGAGAAATATTGAATAAAAAAAAATCCCATAAAAGTTATGGGTAAGATATCTGCGACGATTGAAATAGGATTGTTAAAACATATAAGTTCAGTAATCAGAAGAGCAAGAAACAAACCCAAGAATGACAAATAAACAAAAAATAAAACGTAAAAAATGTGTTTCCAATTGAGCGGTTGTTGCAATCGACATAAAGCATCCTCAAGACAAATTACATAATTTCCGACTTTTACGAAAGCTGCCTCGTTTATACAATAACATATTAAGATCCAGGAAATTACGAAAGTACCCATCAACGCTTGAGAAATTTCGAATATTTGTGTTATAATTGTTTTGAAGGCATATTCCATGACGTATAACATTGGTATTGTGATGAAATTCGACGCGATTACTAGACAACTCCAAATCAAATTGTAAAATACTCCAAGTTTAGACCTGGTAAAAAATACGGGCACGTTTCTCGAGCACTTTTTCTTCGAAACTGTTTGAGTTTTTAAGGAGAACGTCGCAAGACCGATGAATTTAAAAAAGAGTAAAAATAACAAAATCACTCGATTCCTATTTCGAGGCCAATGTAATTTGCTTGACATCCTTCGTGCTTGATGTTCGAAAAATATGAACTTGAGATACTCTGAAGAATATATATTTATATTACACTTATTTTTAAATGAACATGGAATTCGTGAACAATGCACTTTCTCTTTTTTTCTTGTATATGCAATAACTAAATATCACTTTATTTTTAATTTACTGGTTCCGTGTTTCAACATTTGATTTACGAAAAACAATTGTTGCATTTCTAATGATACAAAAACGTAAGTGCAACAATTTTACGACAACCGTCTGTTTTATAGTTCTGCGTGACAAAAACAACATTAAATATTAAATCGCATTACAAGTACATGCAATTATTTTGCATGCAATAAACTATGCTGTTTATTGCTAGTACTGCATACACGATCGATACTACTTGAATAAAATTCTAACACTTATAAATATAAAGATTACTTTGATAAAAATTATATGAAAAATTTATAAAAGCTCTAGAAGAGCCATAAAAAACTATAAGTTTTTTATTCAAAATATTTGCTTCTTGACATTTAAAAGAAACATTTCTTTCGTAACTATAAATGTTTATATTACATATTAAATTTATAATATGTAACGTACTTATTCATTTTTTTAAAGAATATGTAATAAATCTTAACTTATTTCTTAAAAAGAAAAGATATTAACTAATTAAAAATATAATGTAAACCTTGGAACAGAAAATATTTCTTCATCGTTTTCGTTTTCAATACACTTTAAAGGCATTTTTTTCGAATTAATATAAAAGGAAAATAAAATGCACACAAAGAAGTAAATAAATAGGAATGGATTTCTTATCATTTGACAAAAAAGAATACATCAATTTGTTTTTATTAACAATATCACTTTTACAGCACTCTTTTTTCGACAAATGTTTACAAAAGTACATTATATTATTAGGATAGCTATTGTGCTTAATTTAAATATAATATACTCATAAAGAAATAACGAAACTATTATAGTGCATTAAATCATAAACGATACTGAATACAAATAAATTGTCTATTTTTTTATCTTTAACTCATATAAAAATGTAATTTATAATTTACAATCGTAATTTTGTAACCATTAGTTCAAGGAATTTTTGCCCCAAAAATTTTACTTAGAACACTTCAAATTACTTACAAGTTACAATGAAAAAATTCAGAAATTCAAAAATTACTATTTTTCTAATTTGTACAATCCAGTAATGGTAACAGCTTTATAAACATGTCTCAATTGTTAGAAAATGTTTAATTCATATACAATATTTCATACAAATAAATGATAAGTATTTTCTTATTTTTAAATGATTGTTCAAATTGTGCCTTTAAAGTGCCATGAAAACGCAATTGAAAATGTGAATCTTTAATTTCAATAAGTATTATTAAAATTCTAGTTTGAAACCAATAAATCATATAATTAATTATAAATCTCTACGACATATTATATCTCTGAATTTTGCATATAGGGGAGTATTACAGTTTCCAACTTTTCCTTCTTTTATATATACATTGGTATCTGGTGTTACTTAAGTAGACAAGTTTAGTGTAACGTGAAGACACTCATATAATCTTTAGAAATATTTTCTTTTTTGGTATTGCCTGACGACACAAAAGGAATTTTAATTATTAAAGAAATGTGTCAGATAGAGTAAATAATTATGACGTCTATCCTAAATCTTAAGTATTCTATAATTAAAAAATTTTTTTTAACATTCTTAACAGAGTAAAAACTGTTTGTCAATATAGTGGGCTTCCTGATTTATAGATATTGCGAGGAAAAGGAGACATGATAACAAAAAAATATAGTGTCCAAAATTTATCCAAAAGTGATATTCAAGTGCGAAATAATTAATTCTTTTTTAACTTTAAGACACTCGCGTAGTATAACGTACTACATTAGTACAAAAAAAAAATTAATTATGATCTTCATATTGTCAAATACAAAAAGTTATTATATTACTTGGCCTCTGATTCTTTTGGAGTTTCATTCCATGTAGGCACTTCCGATTTAACTGCAACAGATGTATCTGTATCTGGATGATTACCACTTTCATCAGCAGGTGAATCTTCTGATACAACTGCATCTAGAAGTTTTATTTCTTATACGAATATTCTTTTATGAAACAGTTATATTTTCTACACTTGTTTAAGATATTGATTATCATGCTACTGTATAATTATATTAATAAAATCTTTACATATAAAATAATTTATTTAATAATCAAAACCAATACAACAATCAACATGGACGATATAATTATAATTTTATATATGTACCTGGGCAAGCGGGATCAGACATTAAAGAAAATACTTTTTCTTCAGGCATATCCTTTGTTAACTCTTTAAAATGGACTACTTGATCCGAAAACGATTGCCAAAATGATTGCCCTTCGGGTATGGTAAACATAGCCTATATGTTTGAAAGGTAAAATAAGATACATAAATAAAACATATAATTATAAACAAATAAAACAGAAAAAGTAATCACATATTAAATGTTTTATGCATGTACCAATCATATATATTATACGCACATCTTAAATATGTATGGTTAAACATAATTACCTTAAACTTGTTGTATATATGTTCAGATTTTTGTCTAATTTGTTCTGCCTTTTGTTTGAAAACAGCCTATAAATAAATTTCGAGAAAGAATGTAAAAAATATTATAGAAATTGTAATTTATTTTTAAAGAATGAAAAAAAAATTACCTCCTCTTCATCGTTTAATTTCCAATCGGCTAAATTACCAATATATCGACGCAACTGAAAATTATCAATAATTAATTAATGCTAGGTTAATAAGAAATAATTGAAGAGGTAATTAATGAATGCTAATGATTCATTAATTAACGCTAGAGCGCTAAGAAATATTCGTTTACCCTTTTAACGGTTCCCACAATATGAGGATGTTTTTTCAACATTAAAGGATCAATTGAAAGTGATAACATATCATCCATCGCTTGTAAACACTTATCGGGATATGCTCGATCTAATCCGAGATTAGATTTAATTTGAGCATCCAACTGTAAAAGTTGTGCTTCTATACGAAGCCATCTGGAATTAATATCCATATTAAAAATTTAAAAACTTTATTAAAATAATATTACTTTTTGCTTTTATTACCTTAGTTTATTCGTTTTACGATGAAGTGCTCCGTCCTTTGATAACAATCGTTTCTCATCGTCTGGAACATGTACATTAAAATCCAAATAATCTTTTACTTGTTCTGGTAAAATTTCACCACTTTCTAATTGTGCTTTCAATTTCATGGCATTTCTAGCAGTGGACCAATCCCATTGTTTTTGGGCCTTTTCACTTTCAAAAGATTTTGGTTTATCCATGTCCAATTTGATTCCTACATATTCACCAGCAAATGTTAAAGCCAACAGAAGTCGTCCAGGGGTGTCTGATGATGTAGTACCAGAAACCACAGTACCTTCCAATATAGGTGCTTCATCTAAATTATTTTTTTCTGTATGTGAAATGTATGATATTTAAATTTAAATAACTCAATATTAATATACATGTGTAATTTCTGTATACTTACTTTCCATAGTAACTCTTTTTTTATGCATTGCACTAGGTGTTACTTGATCAGTAGAATCTTCAATTTTAGCTTTAGAACGACCTCTTCCATGTTCTATAATGTATAAAACTTGTTAATAAAAATTAGAAAACACTAGGTATTGATACGTACTACCTTTATCTGTTGTGTTATCTGTCTCTTCTGAGCTTGAAAAATCAGCAAACCGTTTGGGTTTAATTTTTCTACCGCTACGACTTACAACTTCTTTTGGTGATTCCTCTCCTTGAGAATCTAATGCTTCTTGTCTCACTGAATCACTTGTAGATGCAGATAGAGACTTCGCTTTTCCACGTCTCTTTTTTACCTCAGGTCTATCCTAATGTTTCAGAATTTTTTAATATAACATGATATAATATAGTAAACTTTATTCTTAGAGTGAAAATTTTATATAAATGTAAGGAACGATCGCACAAAATATTCAATCTTGATAAATATTTGTCGGCAATTCTTAAGTTACTATCGGAGTACTCAATTCAATAATTGTTTTCTTATACAATATTGCAATTAAGAGTAAAACCTCCTAAATATTGTATACAGGGTTAAATGTATGTATAACTAAAGATAAATAAAAAAAAAATGTATATTACTGCAGCAGAAAAGGTCTTCCTCTTCATAGGTTTCTTTTTCTGCTCCTCAATAACAAGGCCTGTTTCTATATCGCTGTCTGCAGCACTGACTGTTGGTAAATTTGTATCACCTTCCTTAGCTGCTTCATCACCAATTCCAGCTTCTTTAATTATATGAAAATTATAGATAAAAATATTTTATATAGTTAAATTGTATATATTATATTTACCTTTAAGATCATCAAGATTTGATGCTTTATTTCGGTCATTTTTAAGTTCTTGCTCTAATTGTATTAAACCTTCATGAAAAAACTTCCTTCTGAGTGGTTTGCCAAATTTTGCTTTATTTTCTATATAAGTGTATAACTCTTCCACTTTGCATACAGCTCTAAAATAAAATATTTAAAATATTATTGTCATCTGTTGCCTTTAGTGATATTATAATGTTTCAGATATTTAACTTACGTTTCCCCAGTGCCATAGAAGTAAACACTATACTTTGAATTTTTTGAATTAGGATCAATAACTCTTTCAACCTGAAAAGAAGAGAATGATGAAATCTTGTGATATGTTTTTCTATGCAAAATAACTATGATATAAACTTATCGATGTATTTCAATGAAAACTATATCCAAGTAAATCATTTTTTCCTTATTAAAAGTAAAAAAAGAGTATTTTGAAATTAAACAGAAATTATATTATTTTTAACAATATACGATAATCTGTTAAACTAAGAGTGTTTTGACTGTCGTATATAATTATGTCAATATGATTTGAGAATAATGCATTGATATCAATCCAGCTTTAACATACGACAATATACAAAAGACAATAAGATTAAGATTGAAAATGTTACTGTCGCCAATATTCATGCTGTAAATCCTTTGTATTTTTGACAAAATTACAAATAAATAATTCTGAAAAATACAGCTAAACTTACTTTTGCTGGCCACGGTGGATAACCTCGAACTTTTGCGAAAACTTTGTCACCCGCAAAAAATTTCTTGTGAAGCTTCACCATTTTGATGATAAACTTTATCAAGTCAAAAAGTAAACCAAATCCTGTCTTTATTTCTGTTAAACACGACGTACAATAAAGACTGGTTAATTTGAACAAAGAAACATTGAACAAAACATCACGAAAGCCACCATTTGCACGATGTAATATAGAAAACACGCAGAATAAGACGCTGCGCGCCAATTCATGAGTCTTTAGTTACGAATACTCACGAACCCTAAATAATATAGATTGAGAACTCCGTGTAGTAAAATTGAATTGTTCATTGGTTGTCGACTATATCGATAGTGCAATTATTTTTTTTTAACTTTAATCTCTTTATTAAATTATCTAACATACAAAGCAAAATAATTTACTTTGTGCATAAAAAAAATTTTAAATGTATTTTCCTCCTCATTTTTCATGAAGTTTTATATATTTATTGATTATTGAATAGCTAAATGAAAATATATTTTTGTCATATTGAACATCAATTAAAGGAAAACTAAAATTACGAAGATTTTATAAATTAATTCATACATAGATTTTACATAATATCCAGTATCAATGCAGATAATCGGATATTGTCTTTGAAATAATACAGATCTGTTTTAGGTTGCTTTGTGAACACATGAATTACAATTTAATGGATACGGGTTGTCTGTCAAATGTATTAATGTTGATTCGACATTTATTGTAAAGAAAAAAAAAAAAGAATTTTATTGGTACTAAGTGGATATGTGCAATGTTTTTATTGCTGCCAAATACATTTTTCCAAAATTCTCAACTAAAAAACTTAAAAAATCTACTTCGTAAAGTGTAAGTAAAATTCTTTTAATTTGCTTGCGATGCATTGAGAGTTTTCTTTTTCATTTTGTAATTCTTCATTTTTTTATAATATGTATTGCGATTCTTTTTATATACATCTACATACATGCACAGCATATACAGTTGTGCGAAAATTTCAATCTTTCTCATATAATTATACAGCACAATTTTTTCGCGATCATTTCTTTTTTGTGCTTTCTTACTACTGATCATTTTTACGTAAAAACCTAATTCATGGATAATCTTTATTAATATTTACACTACTAATAAAATTCTTTTTTCCTGTAAAATAGAAATTTGTAATATATTAATATTCCGCATACTGAATCTATTTTCTTCTATTTATTAGCATTTGAATCAATTATATGTTTTTTAAATATTTAAGCAGTTTTTTTATCAAAATATCTGCTAGTTTAAAATCTCATGGTATTACTATGGTGTTAAATGATATAAATATATAACAAACAGATGAATATATTATGCACATGGCAGCAATATATGATGTTATAATCAAAGATGCTAGTTCTTGAGAAGCAACGCTTCCTCTGAAGTGTTCAAGTTCAAGAGGCCTGCTGAGGCACAATGAAAGCCATTGTATCAATCACATTGATCGTGCTACTATATGGGATAAACTCAGTACCCATCAGTGCCATTAAAATATGTGCCAGCAGAGGAAAGGATAATGAAAATTTTACCTTAAAACAAAATATAACCAGTGTACCTGAAGATTTACTCAATGACAGTAATATAATTCATACTGCAGTAAGTTCTAATTATATTGTATATTCATAAAAATAATTTGGTCAATAAATGAATTAAACTAAAATAATTAAATTTTTTTATAGAAGAATAATAATATTAAATTTGAAAACTGTATTAATTTTTGTCATGCTTTGTGGCAAGAAGAAAAGACTGCAAATGGAACAAAAATTACCATTTTATCCCAAGGTATATATGCATTCTTTTTTTTTTATTTAATAAATTATAATCTGTCTTTTTGTGTTTGATAATTTAGGTTGTTGGAAACAGTCTGGTGAACAAAAATGTGAAACAACAGAATGCATTGCCCTTCAACGTTCTACTAAAGCATTGAATAATACAAAATTTTGTTGCTGTCATGGAGATTATTGCAATCTTAATATCAACAGTACTAACATCTTATATTCTGAGAATAATGCACATAGTTCTATTTCTGCAGAAGGTAATAAACCAGGTAAATCTCAGTTATATAAAGGACTTTCTGTATCAATTTCATTATAATATATTTTGTGAAATCTTGCAGCAAATGAGTATTTAGAACAATCAGATTCTGGAAAATGGATTGTTATCATAACAAGTGTTCTACTCTGTGTATTATTAGCAATATATATTGTAGCTTTAATGGTATATCGTATATATCATACTAATATGTTAGCAAGATTAGGAAAACCACTTTCCTATACTGATCAGTTTATGGATAGTACGGCACTAAGAACTGGTACTTACACAGTGGATCATTTGAAACTTACAACAATCGTAGGTATGTTTATTAATTAAAAGATTGCTTATTAATTAAAAGATTAAAGTATAATATAGAAATAAATATTAACACATAAATAATATACTACATTATGTAATTACAGGACAAGGGCGCTATGGATCTGTATGGCAAGGTAGTATGGGAGATCAAGATGTTGCTGTAAAAATATTTCCTTCTCATTATCGTAACTATTTCCAAAACGAACGAGATACTTATTGTCTTCCTTTTATGGAACACCCATCTCTTCTAACTTATTATGGTTAATATTCTCCTTGGTTTTTAAATAATATTCTATTATTTATTTAAATATTCGTAATTCATACCTAGGTGTTGATGAAAGAATCAGTATGGAAGGTAGTGTTGAGTATCTTTTAGTACTTAGTTTTGCACCAGATGGTACTTTAACAGATTTTTTGAGAACTCATACAATCGATTGGACCACATTTTGTAAAATGGGTCTTTCTATGGTAAAAGGACTTGCTTACTTACACACTGACATACATAAAGGTGGTAAGTAATCACGATAAAAATATTTTAGGACATAGTAAAGATTATTTTAAACTCGATGGAATTACAGATAAATCTAAACCGTGCATTGCACACAGAGACATTAATTCAAGGAATATATTAATCAAAGCTGATGGTACTTGTTGTATATGCGATTTAGGATTAGCAGTTCAAATTTCTGGTTCTAAATACTATTCAAACGGAGAAGCCCAACATGCTGAGATAAAATCAATCAACGATGTAAGACAATAGCTTAAGTATAAAGAATATAAAATAATTCAGATAATTTATAATTATATCTCTAAACCTTATATTAGGTTGGTACTTTGAGATATATGGCGCCAGAAATACTGGAAGGCGCTGTAAATTTACGAGATTGTGAAAGCTCTTTAAAACAAATAGATGTTTATGCAATGGGCTTAGTCTTATGGGAATTAGTTTCGAGATGCACAGATATTTATGTATTAGGCTCAGAAGTACCCCCTTATAGACAACCATATGAAAAAGAAATTGGTCTTCATCCAACATTTGAACAAATGCAAGTTCTAGTTTCTCGCAATAAAGCAAGACCTTTATTAGAAGGTAATTTAGTGGACAGGCCTGGAGTACGTTTAATTAAAGAAACGATGGAAGATTGTTGGGATGCAGATGCAGAAGCTCGATTAACTGCTTTATGTATAGAAGAACGCCTTTCGGAATTACAATCTCATCGAGGTAAATTTTGTTACATGATATATATTTAAAAAAAAAAAAAATGCTAAAATAAAATAAAAAAAGAAATAATTTACAAATTTACAGTAACAATGCATTTCACTGATGGAAGTCCAATGGTAAATTCTCATTGTACTTTAGTGCCTTCAACTACAAACAGCCTTTATAACGAATCTTCACATCACGACAATGTTCACATCACTCAATTTGCATCGCACGCAATGCAAGATGGTTCAAGTAATGAAGGTGGTATTGTTGAAAATTTGGTAACATTATCACCTTCTGAAAGTATTGTCCACGAGCATAGTTGTAAGTATTTTATTACTACTGCAATACAAATTTAAAAATTTATTGAATCCGATACACGTAATTCTTTGTTATATTTTAGTTAAAAATTCAAATGAAGTAGCAATATATAATCACACTCAAACACTTCAACCTTATCAAGGACGAAATCCTTGTATGGAAAGAAATTTAATGTTACAGTCAGATTCACTTGAAGATTTAGGGTGTAATGGTAATGTACTCGTTGATAAATCTATGAAACATACATGTAATGATCAGTACAGAATCGTATCAGAAGCACAAGGACTTGTTTCTCATGATTATCTGAGTCAACACACAACGCAATTAGCTCAATTAAGACCAGCTACACCTATACCATACGTTCAAAATGTTATTTCAGATGATGGTACATCATCGTATGGTAAAAGAAAACAGACAAATGTACATGAAATTTGTTCGCAAGATAGTCCCAGAAAAAAATTGTTCGGATGGTCAAATTTTAAAAAATTGCTTGTCAACAAAAAGATGTATCCGTACAAATATCAAATAGATCGAGAGGATTCTAAATCTAATTTATTGTCGAAACAGAACGTACAGATCAAAACTGTAGAAACTAATGTAACAATATCTCCAGCAGGGAAATATGTAAATGGTATTATTACAAAAACGCCTACTTTTACTCCTGCGTTAGATAAAAATGATAAGAATGCTATACAAATTGGTAAACAGAAATTTGATCACGATAATACAAATGCTCGACCTTCTACTTTACCTCTCGTAAATTTAAGAAATAAAAAAAGTGAGAATATAAGTAGGCAGGAAAGCATCGATAAATTCAACGAAGTTTTTAACGTGGGATCCAATGTAAATGTATTAAAAGATCCGCATATGAGGATAAAAACGCCCGGAGATTTACCACCTTCCGTACGGAAAATACGCGGTCGTGGACAATCAACTGCTAGATTTTCTCTTTATGATGATCGTATGATGTGCAATATTCTAACCGAAGAAGACGACCGAAATGATAAAGCAATTTGGAATTCGGTACCATTTGGTATGGATCTTAGTGACAGCGATGACAAACATTCACCAACTAAATTTAATACTAAAAATGTTACTTGCTTTTAATCGAAGTATAGTATTAAAGTATTTGTAAAGATTTTAGAAATAAGCATAAACAGGGCTGTATTATAACAGCTTCAACATATATATGTACAGAAAAACATACGTAAATAAGTCAGATTTTTTACTCTTAATGGAAATGCATTATGAAATTTAAAATATTTAAAAAAGAAGGAAAAACAAATAAAAAATATGTACTCAAATAATATTAAGGTATTAAAGGGGCTATTTAATAATTTATATTAATTACTTAATCCTTACAAGTATATTTTATGCTTAAAGGATCATTTTGCAAAGCAAATATCTATTCATAAATGTTATATCAGTGTTAACATCAATGTTTCGTATGTTCAAACTAGTGACAAAAAATTCATTAGAAATGTATTTTGATAAATATAGTAAGTGTACGTTATAATCTGCATTGCCAGTTATCATATTTATAATTTTTATGAATTATACACAATTACTGGAAAATTGGAAATTAAAAAAATTGATGTTATTTATTTATAAAAAAATATACAATAAGACAATTCTTAATGTAAAAATTTTTAAATTGTACTTAAATCTGATCTATGTAACCGTTAAAGTGAATGACACATGTCTCAGCATTAGGAAAGAGATTATAAATTCATACATTTTGATGCATAACTTTTTTTCTCTGTAAACCTTTTATGTGTTTAAAAAAAAAAATTATAATATATATGCATCTCAGCATATAATTACATAAAATAAAAGCAATGTAAAAATTTGAATGAAAATTGCAGTTGCCGAAGTGCAAAATTTTATTAAAATAATTATTTTCCATGAGCTCAATGTAAATATTTGTAGCATATAAACATTTTAATATATGAATTAAATAAGCTTTTTACATTTCATTTTAATAAAATTACAATCATATGTTTACAATGTGCATTATTTATATTAAGATAAATCATATAACGACGATGTGAAAAAATAATAAAATATGTAATTCTATGAAAGATAATAAAAAGAATTTTCCCTAGAATTATTTTTTAATTTCACGTTATATACTTATAATACAGAGATATCTGTGTTTAAATCAGAACGAGATATATACCTCGATTGTGCCTGCGGTCACAGACAAGGTATATGAATAGATATTGCATCCAATGTATCTTTTCGGCTAGGATAATAAGATCCTCAGGATCTTATCACTTTCATATTATATTCTGTACCGATTTCACGACCACAGCATTACAGTAGTGAAAATTAAAATTAAAAAAATATGAATAGTGTTGCCAGATCTGTTTCGAGAATTATTTATTGAATTGAATGATACTTCATCAATGAAGGAAAATATAAACAACGACTAATGGAAATTGGAATGAAAAATTTAGTAGATATTTGAGTATTGACACCTATTTCTGTACAAAGACACGTTTATTGAACTTGGGAGGAAATTGGGAATCCCTCA
>CAJDYZ010009089.1:29437-40046 GCA_903986555.1 Heterotrigona itama
CGTGTACTCGTATAGAACAAGCAAGAGTTATTATTTCACAGCGATACAATTTCAATTTATTTGTAAATCGTCAACGTCAAGTTTGACGCTCAGAAGAAGAATTCAACGTTTGCCATCTGACGATTGACGGAGAGTCAAGGGTTCATCGAGACAACCCTTCTATTGGTAGACGTAGACAAGATTATTATATTATATCATAGTTAGTATAATACAATGTCATCAAGGGTTTCTCCTCTTTCTTAAACTTTCTTTAAAACTGAAGTAAAGTTAATATATTGTTGGCGTAAAAATCAACTAATCAATTATATAAGTGATTTACGTCGTAATAGATGTCAGGTTTAAGTACGTTTCAAGTTAATTCTCCGCTAAGAGGAGACATTTCAGGTTAGTGAAAAATTTATTAGGAGAGACGTTTGTCTCTGATTTATCTTTTGCGACCTTTACTTCATTGGTTACCATTTTTAGGTTACATTTCTAAACATAGAAAATATATTGCACGTACATATTATTAAACGATATAAAAGGATATAAAGGAAATGTTAATAGATATTGACCAATTTATATTAAAGTCATCATCTTATTTTTTTTTTATTTTTTTGAAAAAAAAACCGTAGGTTTGTTCTTTGCGACTGTAAATTGCAGCTGCACAAATCCATATAAATGCGTATATTTCGCGAACATGACTAAAATCTTTACTTTTATTTTCATTTTCCAGCCAATACTAGCCAGTACGCGCATTACGTTTTCAACACGTTGGACCAGGATCATAGTGGTCTCCTTAGTTTTGAGGTACGTATGTTTGGTCTAGCGTTAAGCAGCGATGAAACTGCAATATCAGACTTATAATGCGACAAGTAGGACTTTGTAGAACATTTCGTTTCTCCTCGGCGAAAGTAGAATGTTCAGTAGATTGATGGATGTTTTATGATACATCCCCCTGACTCGCACGTTGCATTGTAGCTGAATATGTTGTACTGCAACTCGTAATGACCAAAGTTTAAACACTGTTCATGCAACATCGCCAGCTGGAGCAAGCGTTTCAACGTTCCACATTCATCACGCGAATTATTGTCGCCCTTGTACAATTAGTCGTTCGCACGATTCGATTGGCAAGTGTACCTCGAACAAATATTCGGCGGAGATTAGCCATAATTTCCAAGTAGGATGCCAATAACGAGCAACATAGATCTAACTAAGTTTTCCAATCAGTCGATAGCAGAGTTCAATCAGTCGGTGATTTGCGGTTAATTTGCGGATCGATGCTGCGGCTCGTCCCTCCCCCCCATTCTGTTTATCATTCTCGAAAATCGAGAAATAAGAAGGGCAAAGAGAAGTCGTTCGCAGATAATTACGTAGCTAACGTAATTATCTCTCGAGGCTTCAGGTTGGAAAACGTACTTTGTGTAATTAGACCTCGAGAGTTACCCGAACCACATCACACACGTTACAGTTCCTTTTTACACACCCGCGAAACATTTCCTCTCTCGTTCTCTCTTCTTTCTCGTTTTCTTCCGCGCGCGATGAAGTTTCTACGTTTCTAGCCTTTGACGTACAACCTTCTTTAATTAACTCTTTTTATCAGATTCCATTTTACCACATACCCCATACACAAACGCGCGCGTGTTTACAGAACAATATAAGTCAAGTTTCGAGCATGTTCCCTTTTTTGTTCGTGGTCGACAAACGACAATTGTCTCTCGCTTGTGATACGTCTTAGCCATAAAAGGCTCCGACACACGTGAAATTGTGTACGTGTAAATGTGTAACAATTCGACCGTGTGTATTTTTAAATTCTACTGGCAATATTATTCGTTACATCGAAACGTGTGTATCGGCGCGGTGATAGCCGCATCTTTCAAAGCAAGCACAATTGCTAGCATATCGAGGAATTTGCGAAGAAATAAATGATGAAAATTTGTCTTATTTTTCTCGTATCGCTGGTTGAAAAAATCGTGGACAATCGCGCACTACAGCTTTGTCCACTGTCGATCGATAGTGTTTCGTTTGAATATAAACAAGAGGAGACAGTGGTGCAAAAGTTGGAAAGTCAAAAAGTAAACTTTTGATTATGAGAAAGAATAGGATATAAAAATATTACAGGAGAGCCTTGCCAACTTGCTCCACTGTCCAAAGTTTTTAAGTTTTGATCAAAGGAAGACGTCCATTAGCCTTCGACGTGCATGATCTTAACTCGGACTGCCATTGATCGAAGGACAGTTTCGGTCCGGAGCAAGTCGAAATCGGAGGAAATCGTATTACGAGCTCATCTCAAAATCTGCAAACGCGAGTAGATTACGATTGTGATACGATTTCATCTTAATACGACATGATTCCTCCATCTTCGGCTCAATCCGTCTTTGCTTTTTCTCTATACCGACTTGCTATTTTCTTGCGAGCAACGAAAAGAATTGCTCGAGCTTTATCGCATTTATTTTCAGAAAAGATTATTTTAAGGAAAGATGAATTCTATACCTTCGACTTGATGGGAAGTAAATACATGTGAAGAATCATGCCGCAAAATTATTTTCGACGACGGATCGTGTATACGTGTACGTTTTACGTTAAAAACAGGATTTTGTATCTTGGATGAAGAAACGTTTAACTTAACCCGCGTCAGATAACACAGAAATATCCGTAATTGAATTGTCTCTCGGTGCGTTTTATCCTTGAAGCTTGATGGAAACCGTGTTCGAAACGTTTTGGATCGCTGGGGGCATAATCACCTAAAGACCTAAATCAACAATCGCTATTTATTCCGGCGGGCATCGTTGTTTGCGATTAGGAGTGTTGTAAACGTATCTCCTATATTTGTGAACAGAGCATTCCTGCTTCACCGTTATAATGCTTACTTACGTTACAGGCTTATTTGCCTAACACGTACCCACGTGCAGCTTTGTTCAAATCGGGAATTCATCTCCGCTATTATGCTCGTTGCACAGGGAATGAAACGGAACGAAACGAAACGAAATTGACGGAAACATTCGTTGGTATGTTTTTATACCGCGTGTTTTATACCACCAACCACGGCAAATCTTATACGCGTGAGTAAGCACCTATGTTAGATTTTCTATCGTTGAAAAAACGTTTCATAGAACAGAAATCTAAAGTGGCACAGGTCAAGTGAGGATCGTGTCACAGGTTCGCCTTTTCCTGATCCATTGGCCGAGAAAAGTGTCGTTCAACGATGCTGTTATAATTCTACAGAGGTAGTACCATCGAATGGGTCCAATGTTTCACTTTTATCGTCATCGAGAAGATTATTATTACCGTGAAGACTTTCTCAATGTAGATCTGCTTCCATCCGATAATAATATACGATCCACAATCGAAAATTTATTATTCGTTTAAATAGCATATCATTTTTCGAACAGGATTAAAGAGAGAGAGAGAGGATTAAAAGAAAAAATACTCGTTCGAAAGCTTGTTGTCGTTTGTCTGTTTCGATGTCCCTCTTTCGATGCTAATTACACCTTCGGTTTCAATAGAATCTATCCATGGAAAATGAAACGTCGCGTGTAACGAGTAGATTGAAGTTTCGTCGGGTGGGGACGAACAACCTTTGAAAATTGTTTGCTTCCGAGCCGTGTAAAGTGTGCAGCACGGTGCAAGCCCGAGCGTTGAATAAGTATCCTTAACTAAGTTGAAGCAACGCACGCGGCACACCCTCCATCGATTGCTTTCGAATGAAAAAACGCCGTCGTAACTCGATTTGCCATAATTGAGGCGTGCGCTAATCCAATTTCTCCCCATGAACATGAACTGCAAAGTGCTTTTGGCCGTGGCGTGTACGCGGCGTGACTCGTGTACGTGGGCCGTTATTATTAATTCTTTTTGCAGTTTTCAATTACGTCGTGCCGAAGCGTCGAACCACCGAACCACTGAACCACCGCCGACAACCCTGTCGAACCCATTATTGCAAGCTTGAGCAGGCTGTGTGCGCCGCATCGAATAAAGTGCGCGACAAATTACTTCGTTTGTCTTGGCGCGCGAGAAGCAATTTATTCATAAAGCGAGTAAAGACTCTGCCCTCTGCCTCTTTCGAGGTTCGTAAGGTATCGTAAGGTGGTTACTCTCCGTGGCGTGTATTAAAAGACAATATATTGTAGCACGCGCCTCTCGCTGGCTAATCAAAACTTCGATGATGGCGTTCTCGTGACTGGAATAATAACACCCGTAAATCGAGTCAACAGAAACTTTCGATCTCTTTCCGATTGAATCTCTCTTCACGCTTGTTATCGTTTCGTTTCGTTAGCCTGTAATTCCCTCGGTCAGATCCTCGTTGCATTTTTACCACTTGTCTTGCTCCACCCTTTCTTTCTGTCGTTCCCTTCTTTATTTCTATTTCTTCTTCTTTTACTCTTTTGTTTTTTTGCTCTGCTGAAATATCGCCGCTGCTCGAAGCAACGTGTAATTTTAAATCGCAGCTTTCGCTCGCTGGTCTTTACTGACCTACTCCATGCTTTGGCACCTGCAATGTTCTGTTCAATGATAAACGCTGATTCACCGTTCTCTCTTTCTACTCGTACTATCACCGCGTCCGGCGTGCGTATTTTCAAAGAAAAAGTAGGTCACCATGTCCCGGGGATTTCGATTGCCATTCAGTATCTTCCCCCAGTAAAAATGTTGCATATTTCCCGAACAAATTGAAATACCAACTTGAGAGAGATCTTCTCGGAAACTTTCGTGACCCGTGACCGTCATTCGTGAAGAAAGTATGCATGAATTTTCCTCGTGTTTTAGAAAATTTCGCCCGGCTACGTAGCGAAAACCTCGCTCTCAATTTTTTCCAAAATTCATTCTCGGTCTATTCCACCTCTCGAACCACGTTCACTTCGTTCGTTCTTTATTCTTCAACGTCGCGGAATGAAATTTGCGGCGACCGACGGACAGCTTTAATTCGTAAAAAAGTTATTAACAACGCGTACTGCGATCTGCTGACCTTTGAAAAAACTGAGAAAGAACCATTTCTCTCTCTCTCTCTCTCTCTCTCTCTCTCTCTCTCTGTCTAATGACAGTATTTTAGCGCTCGTATTTTAAGCCATTTTGCCAGGGTAATTCGTCGAAGGGAAGGAATTTTTTGTTAAATTAAAAATCGTTCTAGGTCGTGCGCGTACAGGCATTCGACACAACGGCACGAGTGTCGTTAATTGCGTATCTATTGTTGCAAATGCAAAATACAGAAATTACTTTTACGTAGGCAAGGCAATATATATGTGGCGAATAAAATAAATATAAATACATACACAGACACACAGTATGTGAATTTGCACAAACTTCTGACGCGACGAAAGAACAGAAATTACGTGGATGTAGGTGACGAAAACAACGTGGAGACGCTAAACTGCTGCTGCCAATTTTCCAGCAATGAGTTTCCCATGCGGGTGAACGAATCGGCTGGAGCAGGAGCATAGAAATACACATTTGTAACGTCTCGTTGAACGATAGTCGCACACATTTGATCTTTGACAGAGGCCTTTTCCTCATAATTCCAACATGGCTAGAAGCACGAGCTGGGCTCTCGTCGCTATTTCAAAACGGCGTGCAACGTCAATGCCCACTTTTCTTGGCCAGTGTAGTGGAAATTGCGCTCTCGCATATGCGAGAGAGTGTAGAGCGTACAGACACAGCGTCGCGCTGCAATCATTCTCTTCCGGCGGTACAATGGAACAGAGACGAAACCTGCTGCGAGTCACCTCCTCTACTTTTTATCGGCATTCAAACTTTCCCTGGAATTTCCACAATAATAATTGTCGCGTCGAGATTGGAAATGATCGACTAGTGGCTCGATTCACTCGCATACGCGCATCCTTGTCTTGGACACAGTACCCGAAAACTTTTGCATTTTTTAATCTAGAGATCTATGGATGTCTATTTCCCTTTTAGAAACGTGCAAATTACAAATACACACAGCTCGCGATGAAAATCATCTTTCTCCATGTTTCTCTATTACTCGAGTATTTTGTTGAATGTTTGTTCGGTGGATTTCAGTGCGTTAACGTGCCATTAGTTCACACGTTTTAGCAAATGCTCGCGTATTATAAATAAAGATGTATCAAAGTGGCTCGTGTATTTACGAGCGTGTTTGCAGCGCAAACTTGAATAAATTGCCGGGAATAAATTTCCAGTTGGTAAGTTGGCCGTCTGACATTCTTGTGCCCGTGGGACGAGTTATATACGACTGACCCAAGTGAATTAGGTCCCCTCTCTTAATGTAAAAATTCGACGTTCGTGTAATACTTTGTAACAAATTGAGAATAGACTGTAGCTTGAGTTGCGACGAAATAAAGTAATTACGATAAACGTAACGTCGTGAAATAAATCTCCATTTCTTTCGACAAGAATAAATTACTGGCAAAGCGATGAATAAGCTTATGCCATTGTTCGCTTAGGTCGTAAAACGACCTTCTTCTTTTTTTATACTAGTACAAAAAATGAAACACGTGCAAGTCAGTTTGGTAAAAATGAGCACTTGCTATTTGTACAATAAACTCTCTTCGTTTTTCTTAATTTTGGACTTGAAGGGCTCGTGTAACGTGTATTGTCTATCGTTGCTGTTCGACAGTCGCTTGTCGTGCAATTGAACGAGGTTTTTGCGTGTACGTATCGCTTTCGACGTAATCTCCTTCTCGCGTGAACAAAAATGAAATGGAGCTTTACAAAAGCGACCCGTTAATAGATTTCTCGGTACGTCTAGTTTTTCGTATCAGGAGGAAATCACAGCGTGCTTGGACGATATTTCGGAAACATTTAATCACCGTTCTTTTGAACGATATCAGCGAAAAGTGAGTGTAATCCACTCACGACCGGATACGTACGGGAAACGGGAACGGCGAATAATTCGATACGTTTTTGTTTTCAAACAAAAATTTCCACGCGTCTGACGTCTAACAAGTAAAAATCTTGTTACGTAAACGTACAGAAACATTCAGGTACTTGATCCGTTTATATATCGCGCATCGTAACAAATGGATTACTGTGTAAGTCGCCAAATCTTTACGCAAATCTATCCTGTTCTACAAAAAATATTCACTTTCATTCCAATAAATCGTATAAAGAGCTACGCATGTTGATACCCCGAATTATCGGTGTGTTAAATCTACAAGCATCGACAGAGAAATAAGTTTCAAATCTCAGGGTAACCAGCTGTTTCGATGAAACAATTCCCTGGGCGATAGAGAGCTACGGATATCAATGGGTTTCCCAATTAAACGACGTAGCATTAATCGCAATCTATTACATGTTCGACTCTACGGTATCGTTCTATCGAAATAAAGCGGTAAATCGAATTTTAACGAAACGATGCAAACTAAAGCCTCGACAATCCATTTAAACAGACTTCTCTCGTTCATTGATTTAACGCACGAGCGATGCTGGTTGTATATTTCCGCTTTCCATTCTCTCTGTTGTCAATGTTTCGTCCATACACACACACACACACTGAAATACTAGTTTAGCAGTATCACACGGTAGAGGACCAATCTTATTCGGATGTCGTAGGACTTCGTTACTGGTCTCAGCATACTGTCACGTGGTTCCATCGATGAGAAACTCCGCTGGACATTTTCCCTTTACGACATCAATGGCGATGGTTGCATCACCAGGGAGGAAATGACGGACATCGTGACGGCTGTGTACGAGCTGATGGGGAAATTTGCTGATCCGAATTTAGACCACGAAGGCGTACGAGAGAAAGTAGATCGAATATTTCAGGTATGAATCTTTTTATCTGTACTCGTTCAATTTGCAAAATATTACACACACGCGTGGAGTGCTCACTTTCTTTTACAAAGTACATCGAACAGCTTATTGCCCATACATACGTACGTGCTGATTCTAAATGACGATTCATTTGTCGAACCGAAGAGCGGCAGCATGTTGCGACGCTTCTAGCAAATCGATCAGCTAGTCGACGATCTTTCCTCGCAGAGCGTAACGGATGAACGGAAAAAGTTTCCACGGGCTTTGACAAGCTTGCTCGTTCGCTTTAAAACGAAGAGGAACTGGTAAAGCAGCCAGTCGACTCGAATGATGCGAGAAGAAGCAAGCGTCCTTCTTTCCTTTTTACCGACTGTGTCACATGTTGTTAGCCGCGAATGACAATGTCAGCCATGACGTACTCGCACGTACGTACCTACTCTTGTCTCTGTCATCTGTTTCTTCTACGTCGAGTGAAAGAGAGCAAAAGACGATTCTCGGTATCTCTGTACCTCTACGACGAGACAATTTTTCCGCCAACACCACGTTTCATCGTTGATCAGGAACTAGTCTTTTGTCTTGTCCTCCCTGTTATTAAGGGGGATGGATGATTGCTCTCTTGTTCTCTTTCTCGTCTAGCGATCTCATTTATAAAAATGGAGGTGCTAATAAAGTTTGAAAATATTTTACACGGCATTGACATCACGCCTGTGTGATAATCTAAAAGTAAAGGGATTGTTAAGCAAAATACTGATTATTCTCCGTGCGATAATTTTTCATCTCCATTTCGAATGTGCTCACTGCACACAGCTGATCAAATTTACGCGGGAACGGAAACGTCGCGAATGTTAAACTTGCAACGAACTCGAATTGGCAAAGCTAGTACGAAATCCAAGGGGTAAACGGCTTGTTTACGGTTACCGGTATTCCCCTTCTCACATATGCACGCGCGTGTATGCACAAAGAGCCAAGGCAGCAACTAACAAACACCGGCTACCAGGGAGGATGAGTGGCGAGGAAACTAGTACGATTCTAACGTGAAATCGCATTGCAAAACATGCTCGCTCACATACGCTTCGACGCTGACTAAATGTCCAAACTTCGACAAACACTTTGGTAGTCTGTCATTTTAGCCTTAGTCGTTTGTTGTTTCGCCAAGGCTGGCGAATTTTCGTTCTATTTACAGCTAGGATGGAACGTTTGTCAATTTTACGCAGCTCGTGCAACGTTTTAAACCAATCGTAAATCATTATTCCAATCAGAATTACGGTACGATACTTGTACGATTGATACTTTATATTTATATAATCAAGAATAAATGCGTTGCATAGCTCGACACGCATCATTGGATTTTGCTTAGCTTGACCGTGTGTACGAATTCTCGGTTTCTCAACGGAGATACGAACAAGCGGCAGAAATGCGGAATTGCCAATTTAAAGTTTATTCCTTGACGATACAAAAGAAGAAAAGGAAAAGTTTAAAGTGGTTGATATTTCGCTTTTATCGATTGCTTCCCTTCGTTGGTATCCGGTGCTTTGTCCAACTTTGTATCTGTTGGTACACTTCGCTGCTCGACGTGTTCGAATAGATTATTCTACTCCTTTTTAATGAAAAAAAAAAAAAAAAAAAACAAAATTTTATGAGCAATTGTAAAGACAAAAATACGCGTATCGTTGTTATCCGTTGTGGATAATACCGTGGAATGTGCATGCGCGAAATAATTCGAACGATATCATGTACGTAACGATCTTCCTTTTGCAACATAAATAATATAAATGATATAAATACGATGGAATACGATCGAGTGTGCGCTGCAAAAATGACGGATACTCGATCGTTTTCAAGTGAAATGAATCCTGCACGTGTGTGTGTTGGGCCGTTGTTATTGTTCGTATCAATTGTTATTCACTGTTATTCGTTTCATCGTGTCAGTCTGGAGTATTAATTTTATTTTTATGAAACGGCGAAAGCTTCGGAACAATGGTATGCAATAAATCTATTTTCAAACAGTGATAATATAAAACGATATATGCGTATATATGCACGATTATTATACTTTTTACTACACACGTGGTACGCGTAATAGGCATAGACATCAGCTACGACATTGAATAGAAATTCTGTTGTTGCCACCTGTAAGGATATGCATGCGTAGAAAGGGAATGGACAATTTTAATAGAACGAAATAGCAAACGAGTTTGCGGCGAAACTCTGGCATCACGGTTGCCAGATGGACGATGCTGTTCCTTTTGATAGACGACAGACAGAAGGTTTCAACAAACGGGGCGATGGATTCAATCGGTGCTAATTAATCAGGGAGAAAGCAGATATAACTGACGCGAGTTACGCCACACACGGTTCGTTATCCCGTATAGGACTTTTAATTAAAAACGAGCAACGTGGGTAAATATATATATATATAGGTGGGTAAGTATCGCGTCAGATTCATTGTTTCTGAAAACCGCCTGCCCAACTTTCGAAAGCTCTTTATGCTCGGTCAAATATGCAGATCGTGCTGTATTTAAAAACAGGGTCAAGCGGCTTCGATCACCTACACAAATAAATTTAAAACGTACGAGAAAGAACCTACGTAACCCGTACGTCAAAATTGGAGCGATGAAACGATCTTCAACGTCTTTGACGATCAAACATTATCGTATCCTGATTTATTGCATCCAAATTTTATACCTATTTACCTTTGCTTCGTGCTTGCTCGTACGAGCTCGCGTGTCACTGACGCGGAGCGAAACTCTAAAGTATCAATACGCGCGTTACTTGCGTATGCTTGCGTTGCTTTATTTGGGATTTTGGAACGATCAAATAAAATTACTTCATTCCTTAAGTCGCTTTGTGAAACTTTGACGCGCGTACAATTCGACAGAATCGAACAATGTAAATTGCATTAAAAAAAAAA